>JADDMT010000050.1:0-228685 GCA_021401465.1 Teratosphaeria epicoccoides
GGGGGGGGGGGAGATTGTGTATGGTTGGTTGTATATGGATTTCTTTTGAGATACTGTCTATTGATGAACAGGCCTGGGCGATCTCTCGGCCAAGTGCACTCGCGCAAGGTGATTTCGATCGCGGTATGTCCTTGGTCTCGCGTTGCGGCGCGCTGGGTGCTGAGGAGTGCGCGCAGCGACTCGGACGCTGGGTGCTGATCCACGAGAGCGTGCTGCTGAGTAAAAGGAGGAGAGTCTGGAGACTTGCAAATGGAGCTCTCTCATATGCATTCTCGTGGGTGACAGTGCATGTGTGCGCCGTGGCCGCTTCGTCCGATCGGGGCTGATCGTCTCTCGTGCTCTTGGCCCCCGTAGCTGCCATCGAGCCTTCGACCGCCCTTCCTGTTCAACGCACGCCGCTTGCTCACCTGGCGTTGGCGCAGGCCAGTGGCGCAGGCCAGAGCCCGGGGCCCCTGAGCGCAGAGCCGAGCGCTGTCTGACCGCACTGTGGTCTACTCGTGGCGTCGACGGCGGGCATCGGCTCCGTCTGGCGGGGGAATGAGTCTGAGTCTGCGGGCGTCGACGGCGTACGAAGGAATTCACGGTCTTGAGATGGCAGAGCTAGAGGGCAGGGACGTCGAGACTGAGGAGCCTCCTTCAGCCCTGATGCCCGTGCTCGTCTGTGTGCAGGGATTGCTGGCCGTTGTCGACGGATTTTCCTCGCCAGCAACGACGACTGTAGACCCGTGCAAGGCGCTACCCGCGCAACGAGGCTCAACGTCCTTGGCCGGCAGCACTTTGCATGGAAAAGTCGTTGATGACGACGGGCGCTGACCGTCCTTCGAATCACGTGGGCGTCTGTGTGATTTCAGATTCGATGGACGCTGTTTCCCACCCTCTTCCGCCTTCTCGTCTGCAACCGCTCCTTGTCGACTGTAGCCAGCACGTCGTCCCTTCGCGGCCAGCATAGACGTCCCTTCACTTCCCGCAATCCTTCCCAACCTTTGATCATTCCACATCACAGCCTCGCACCTTCCATTCCTTGAACACTCCCACAGTGACAATCCCGCACACCATGCACCAAGATTCAGCCCCTCCTCCTCCTCCTCTTCCTCTGCAGCCTCGCAGCCATCCCCATCGCAACTCCCCTGACCGACCGCGCCACCTGTAGCTCCAAGCGGAACGCCACCGCCAAAGGCCTCGCCTTCGACGACTCTATTGACGTTGAGAGCGCAGTCGCCAGCACCCACGAGGATCGCATGATCTCGGGCGCAAGTACCACACCTTCCATCTAGGGGCTGAGCAGAATACACTCACAGAGACGTGGAATTCTCGTGCCGAGACGCAGTGCTGCTACTGATGCGGTTAGGAGGGCAACAACCCGGAATCGATGTCGTTACCGTGTCAGGCTGGACTTCCGGTGAGTTGTGGAGTTGTTGGGAGTGCTAGGGCTGTGCTGGCTGGATGTAATAGTGCAGGGCGAACGACACCGATTGCACCTCTCCGTCTGCTTCAGCAAGACGTCCATACAGGTACCAGCCCTTCCACGTGGTCGGTCCTTGTGCGTCTGAGCGACGTTGTGTATGGCCGGCAGACATCCACGTGCCACGGCTGCGCTCGAGGAAAGCAGGCGTCCTTCCACCAGCTTTCTGTTCGGGCGTGGCAGCACTCGGATGTCGAAAATTCAACGCATGTCATGGCCAGTTTCTCTGGCGCTCAAATCAGAATTTCATATCTCCAGCGCAGGCCCTCGATCCCCCATACACCGGATCCCTCGCAAACCACCCCAACTCCTCGATCTTCTCAATCTTGCCCTCCTCGCCCGACTTTCCATAGCACATATCCCAACTGCAACCCCCTCGGATAACAGCCCACCTGCAAAGCCGTCAACAGATATCCTCACCCGACAAAAACCCACAACGAGCAAGGATGAAGCCACGTCAGACCATCTCGAACCCTCCCCCCAAATCTTCAAGCAACCTGTGCGCCACGCCCGCCGGAACCACAATGACATACCCTCTACTAACCACCGCCTCCACTTTCTGCGGGTGATCCTCATGCCCAAAACACAGCTTCGCCCTCCCCTGGCTGATCCCAAGCACCTCATGGCTCGTGGAATGAAAGTGCGAAGTCGAGTACATCGTATACCGCCACCTACCCACAGAATCTCAAAATCCCCGATTGTCACGAAAGTTGCGACGGGATGACTTACTGCGGCGCCACAACGCCGACAGATCTGAAATGCTTTTCCGTCGCCGCGGCGCTCGCAGTCTTCGGCTCAAAAGCAGCCTGATAGATCATGAGCGGCTTGCCCTGGATCGAAGTGTTCGGCGTGAGACCATGAGCCGGGATCTGGTGCTTGAGGACTTTGAGATCCTCCAGCGGCGTGAGTTTGGCGGCCACAGCAGCGGCGATCTGTCGATGCGGGATGTGGTGTTTGGTCGTTGGCGCGCTGGAGCGGTGTTGGTCGAGCTCGAGGTTGAGATGCAGGGTCGCATGAAAGGGGAGGTATTGACTCAATAATGTTTGCCAGAAACGACCATGTACCTGCATGGAGGACGCGCCCTACGATGTCATGTTGAAGTGTCTGGAGAGAAGAGGCATACCATCGTACGTACGAGCGTTCTGCAAATGAGCAGAACGGGCCCTCGTAGATGTGTGATAGCGATACACACCAGCGCCATCCTGCCTAATTGCACAATCTGTCCATCCTCGAACGCCTTGCTCGCTAAGAGTACGCCTGTCAATCTGATCATACCTGCCAGCGTGTCGCCAGAAGTCCTTCCAGTCTAGAATCAGCTGCCCGCATGCCGATTGGTCTGGCCGCTGGTCTGGCCATTCGTGCCGCTGGAGCCAGCTCCAGCAAATGCCAAGCTCCTCACTAGCTCCTTCAACTCCTTGATCTCGTCCCTCAACTTCTGCACCTCGACCAAAGTCCCATCTGTGATGACATTCGGCGCGCTCTCCTCAACCCTCTTGCTCCAACCCGACCCCTCCACATCCATCTCGCCAGCCAACTGCTCCCACTCCTCCACTCTGTCATCGTCGCTCTCATGTCTCGACCGATTCCACTTGACCGTCCTTGCCGTCCGCGTTTCAACGAATGCTGTGACGCACAGCAACGGCGCATAGATGACCGCCATGACCATATCGTTCAGCTTTTCGTAGCTCGCTTTGGGCATCCACCATTCGAATGGAAGAGATAGGCAAAAGATTTCAATAAGGTTGAAGGGTGCGATGAAGACGTTCTCGTCTGGTGGCCGCACGAATTGGAGTGTCTTTTGGCTGAAAAGGGCAAGGTACTCATCGATGGCGTTTTCGGTAATGTCTTCGTAGGCGCTGTTGTAGAGGGCGATGAGGACGTTGAGGAGGATGACGATGATGATGAAGTTGTAGATGTAGTATAGGATCAAACCGAACGGTGGCGCGAATCGATCCCAGCCGTCGAATTCTGGTGATCCCATGATGGCGTTGAGCATCTGCTTGACCACGAAGCCGGTCGCGGTGATGGCTTTGTCGTCCGACAGGTCCATGCCGATAAAGGCCTGGAAGAACCCGACCAGTACTAGAAATAGGAGCGCAAAGAAGATCAGAGACTCAGCCATCATGACCTTGAGCACGACTAGCATAGCGCCGAAAAAGCGGTACGTATCCAGATAGAGTAGCAACCGCATCCAGAACATGGGCGCGCTAAAAGCCAGAAAGTTATACGATAGCACATTATAGTATCTCCTTGTGTCCGCCCCCTGTTGAAAGCTCAATGCTATCATGCGAGTGACGAACGAGACGGTCAGGAGGGCGTAGAGTGTGCTGTTGAAAACATTCCAGAACGACAGATAGTATCGTCCTACCTTATAAAATTTGACCATCTCGTCGAACAAGAAACCTGCGGTGAAGACGTAGAGGAGTCCTTCTACGACGTCCAGATCACCAGTCGCGTTAATGGTATTGATCGCGCCTGTGTAGAGGCCGAGGTAGATCAGAGAGATTGCGATTTGGAGCACGTTTTGATATTGCGGGACGCGCATTCGATCCGGATCGAAGTGCCTCCAGTAGGAAGTGGAAGTCTTGTCCTTGTACTCAACGAACTTGGAAGGGTCATCTTCATCCTGGGTCAGCCAGCCGCGCCAAAGGTGATTGACGCATTTCTGGTAGCCGCTCGACGCAATCACACGGACGGCGTGCAGATCGACTGCCTTTTCGATCGCGTTCGTGGGAACAGTGTCCTCGCCGTCGACCACAATGCTATACCGCTTGAGCAAGACGGATTGCATCAGGTAATGAATATCCTCCTCATCCTCGATTATGCTCTTGGCAATGACCTCGCATGCGGTGGCTCGGACGTGATGGAGATCTGCATCCCACAGCTCGAGCATGCCCTGCATCTTAAACCAGTGCTTGCATATCAGCAGGCAGAAGACGATGCAGGCATCGTAGTCCGCTGACGAGCCGGAGAGCTTGCCGGCGGACTTGGCGGTCTTGATGACGGCGGGTGTGATGACATTGCTGTGTGGCTGGGTGATGCGGTCTTGGCTGAGTTCGCAGGGGATGACTTGCTCGATGTGGTACTTCAGGCGCAATGCGATCAAAGTCACCTGTTTTGCTGGGATCGGCGATGTGAGGTGGTCGCGGTGGTTCGTAGGGAGGAGGTGCTCGAGCTCGTCTCTGTACTGTCGCCGGTGGTCGCCGTCGGCCCAGCCAAAGAGTCTGCTCGTTCGTCAATGACAGTGAATTCGCTGAAAGTGGGAGATACTCACTTGGCCCAGCGGACCATGTTCGTCTCGATCGCTTCCTCGGAGCGGAATGCTATGCCGGCTTTACGTTGCTCTCGAGCTCTATACAAGACGACCGATCAGAAGACAACGGATGGTACATGTGAGTTGCGGCAGTAGGAGAAAGGACTTCTTGACGAGGAATACGGAGTAGGGAGACGGGGGAAACAAATGCCCTTCACGTCGCCTTCAGACATGGAAACTGGGAAGAAGTGGGGCCTCGGACTTGGCCGCTGCATTGGCATGCAGCCCATTCCGTGCCTTCTTCATTCGGTAACGACGGCAAGGTCACCCGCATCACATCAGCGCTGTCCATCCTCGCCATGCCTCCACGCAAGAGAGCGAGAGCACGAGCCTCGCAAGCCACATCACCAGCCGCGACCTCAAACCCCAAAACTCCAACAGACGCCGAGGAATCCGCCGACGACCATAAACTCGACGACGCATGGACGGACGGAGAAGAGATCGGACTGTTCAAGGGCCTGATGACATGGAAGCCCACCGGTACCCTCCTCCCCGCCCCCACCCCCGATCCATCCCGCTGATGCCTCCAGCAGACTGATCCCGCCCCGATGTAGGAATCCACAAGCACTTCCGACTCATGGCATTGCACAGTTTCCTGCTCACGAACCACTACATCCACCCCGCCAATGCCCATACCAAACCTCCAGGCATCTGGCGGAAACTGCAGACACTCTACGATCTAGACGCGCTGGACGAGCGGGAGGATGCGCGACAGCTTTCACACCTGTCCTTCGACCACGAGGACAATGAGGACGAAGGTAGAGACGACGCAACGGACGTCTACAGCGAGGCCGAGAATAAAATCCACCGAGAAGATTTCGAGTTGCCCGATGAAGAGTTCCGTGAGCGGAAATGGAAGGCGCGATTCCCGCCGAGGCAGGAACGGGAAGACAGCCCGACCGAGCTTCCGGAATTAAACATGGCGAAGGATGCGCCTGTACGCTTTACGCCCTCCTTCAGTGTGGAGCCTGAGGACCATGCAACACCTGCTGCCCGCTCCGGCCGCTCTCGAGGCGCGAAGGCGGACGCGAAGAAAGGCAAGACCGCCCCTGCTGAGTCGAAGACGAGCAAGAGGAGGAGCGCAAGGCAGGCCGAAGCTGAACCGGAGCCTGAGGAGGAAGCCGGTGACGATGAGGAAGGGGGGGAGGGAGAGGAGAGTGGTGGGGAGGAAGCGGAGGAGAGTGAGGCGAGCAGTGCGCCTGCAAAGGCTACGAGAGGTGGAAGGGCCAGAGGCAGAGGCGGGACGAGAGGGAGAGGACGCGGCAGGAAGAAGTGATGGCATACTACGATCCGCACGCGCACGCCGGACAAGCCTCAAGAGTCAAAGAAGTGTGTGAGTTGTGGAGACTTCTGTGCCTGCTGCATATAGCGAAGTCCTGGCTTCTCAGGCTCCCCACCCACGGACCGTAACAGCGGTCTCGAAAAAGTACGATGGAGAACCCCCGCCACCTACTCCGCCTCGACCGCCTTTCCGTCCTCCAGCCTGACTCCGCCAAGGCTGCTGATGAGACCTTCAACCTCCAAACTCGTCTCCTCATTGACCTCATTAATCAGCTTGACCTTATCCGCTTCCCACTGCCCTAGAAAAGCCTGCCACACAGATATGCCACGACATGGCTGGAATCCGCCATTGTCATGTCCCTGACTCCCGAAACGGTGCTGGCGCCCTCGTCGACGTCGCATGCGCACGCGAGCAAGGGTCCTCTCCAAGGTTCTACGTCCTCGCGGTACGGTCCGATGGCGGAGACGACGGCCCTGTTTCTGGAAGTGTATTCCGTGCCGTAATTCTCATCCATGCAGAGAAGGATATGGTGACCAAGCGGGCCATTGGTGAAGGGGTTGGTGGTGATGACGTCGTAGACGGGAGCCACGGGGCCAAATTGCTGGGTCATATCGGGTTGTTCGTTGGTCTGAGCTTGCTCGTTGATATCGGGTTGCTTGCTGGTAACGAGGTGCACTTTGGCGGCGGTTTGCTCCATGATGGCGCCGGCTTGCTCGTCCCTGATGGCGTAGCTTTGGATGGCAGGGCTAGCTTGATACACTTTTTGGTCAAGGAGGGAAGCATGTGCTCACGGCTTGATTTTCTTCCATAGGAACTCTGGCCTCTCGCCTTCCTGGTGGAAGAATACAACTCGACGGTGGGCGTCGCTTGGGGCCCTGACAGCAAAGTCACAAAGATGCCTATGGGCTGTGTGGTGCGTCTCCTGACATTCCCTGCTACAGGAACAGATTGCTTTGCAATTCTTGCAGTGATGGGGCGCCGGCTCGCCACAGATTGGACACGAGGTTGCTTGAGTTGATGCCATGTTGGACTTTGTCAAGCTAGACAGCGAGGCCTGTCTGTAACCCTATTAATTGTAGATGTCTGTATTTGTGCATTGGTGCTCGTGGCTCAAAGCGTTGATCCAGCCCAGCTCTGTGCCTGCATATGCATATGCTCGCATAAGCACGTGAAGTTCCCAGCAATCCATCATGGCAAGAGCGCTTGTGCTCGCACCTGCGGCAACGTGATTTTGCTTCCACCTTGCTCGCAATGATCACTCTGCTCGTGGCTCGATTCTCGCTGGCACACTGCAAGAAATGCTTAGCAGTGGATGCCGCAGTGTACTGAATGAGCATAAAACCGGCGCATATTGACGAGGCTTGCAGGTCTCAGCGTTTCAAGCTCGCACACATAGCACGAGTCTATTGCGTCTCGACGTCTACATCCCATTGCGTTACGCGCCCAGGCGATCAGACGAGCTTGAGAAGTGCTCAGATCGGATTTTCCCATCCCACAGCGCGCATCTATGCGTAGTCCGGCGGCCGGCCGCTGTCACTGGGCTGTCGGTCGGTCGAAGCACCGCACTGTCCCGAATTCGATGACCGCGGCAAGCCTTCTTCAATGAAGCGAAGCATTTGACTCCCTCTCCTCCAAGCATCCAAACACACTCACCAAACCTGGAAATTTCGCTCTTCCCAGCTCGGCCATACACCCATTCGATCTCGCAGACCAGCTAACTTCAAAGGGCACCTGGTGTATAAGCGATGCCGAGCAATGTACGACGTCGCCTTGCTGCAGGCCGCGCTGAAGGACGGCGAGGCATTTGACGTCCGGCGCTTCGATGCTGTCCAATGGCCAAGATCACACGTCCACAAACGAGCCACGCAATAACCCAGTATCCAGGTTGTGACGCCTCGTCGATTTGATCCGTTCCAATACTCGTAGTTGTGACGCCTCATCGATTTGATCCAATCCAATCCAATCAATATTCGTAGCGGAATCGCTTCGTAGAATGAGACCACGTAAAGCAAGCTCATCTGTTCGTGATTGCTATCTAGACTTTCTAACCACGGCATGCATGCCACAAAGCCTTACGCCATTGCAATGCCCGCCAGTATGTCATCAACAGAGCGCATCATGCTTCTCATAACGCGGCCTGAATGGCTGTCAACTCCTCGTTCCCTGAAATCATGAAGCCTCCTCGACCTCAGCTGGTGCCTCGCCAGCAGGAGCATCCTTCATTTCCTCATCAGAGTTGGAGAAAGCGTCCTGAGCCTTCTTGGCCTCCTCGTCTGCCTTCTTTTGCTCCTCAGCAGCTTTCTTTGCCGCGTCATCGGCAGCCTTCCGAGCAGCGGCAGCCTCCTCGGCGACCTTGCGGCGGGCCTCCTCCTCTTCTTGACGCTTGTCGTTGAAGCGCTGGATGATTGGCCCTGCTGAAGCGCGAAGCTCCTCGAGCTTGGCGACGTACTGCGCCTTGGTCGCATCTTCGCCGTCCTCATAGAGCCAGTCCTGCGACAGTGTCAGTAACTGTGCAAAGTGACCTGATCAGGTTTTGACTTACCTCGAGCTGCTCGCACTTGGCCTTGACCTTGTCCTTCTCCTCCTCGGACGCAAAGTCGGCATAGCCATTGCTGTCGTACGGCTCGTCTACCTTGTTCCTCAGCGAGTAGATCTCAGACTCAAGCTCGTTCTTCTTATCCTCAGTGTCGGCGACCAATTTGTCCTCGCTGATCATCTCGCCCTCCTTTTCCGCGTACTGGTTCTTGACCTCGTCGGTAAGAGATGCAGTACCAGCGGCCAATGACAAGTCGCCCTTCCGGACTTGTTTCTTGATCTTGCGAGTCTTTTGTGCCGGTGCCTTGGCCTCGCCATTGGGCCTGTCGTCCGTGTCCATTGCCTGTTTTAAGGTCAGCAATGGTTCGGTCTTGGCACGCTTGGACGCTCTCTCATTATACGAGGTCGAGCCGCGCGAGACTTGAACAGCGGCACCCGCAATCTCCTCATTATCGTGCTCCCTGGAAACAGAAGCATAGCGCGTAAAATGGTTAGCACTCACATCAGCGTCCTTCTTCTCATCCTTTGCTTCTGGCACTGGCTCCTCGACCTCCTGCTCCTCGACGAAGTACCCTTGCTCGACATTGAGAACACCGTGGAGGTTCAGCCGTGCCTTTAGCTTGCAGATCATGAAGTCGTCTTTGCTGTCTGCCTTGACCCCTTTGACACTGAATCGACCAATCCATGGGTTCGTCTTGCCTGGCAGAAGCTCAGGTTTGGCGTACTTTGCCTCAAGGTCGAACGGCTGTTTCCGGTAGAATGTCAGAATCTTGGTCGATGGCATAGCGTTACCCTTGTTGAATACAGTCAAGCTCGTGTCCTCGTCTGGAATGTCTGGCGACTTCTCCCAGGCAAACTCGATCGGATAGTTGACGATATCCTGAACTGCGAAGTCGCGGACGCGGAAGACTGGTGAGAGGATGGCGCAGCTAAAAGCACACCCTCTCGAGATGGCCTCATCGGCGTTGAGCGTGAAGTTGAGGGTCTTGCCGCCGAAGAAATCCTGGATGGCAGACTTGAGAGCCGGCACACGACTGGTACCACCTACCAACTCGACAAAGTCAATATCATCCGGCTTGAGCTTAGCCTCCGCAAGTGCCTGCTCGAGCGGTACGGTAGCCTTCTGAAGAAGTGGCTTGACCATCTCTTCCAGCTCCTCGCGCTTCAGGAATCCCCTGACATCCACGTCGTTCATGATGGACTCGATGCTGAGAGGTGCACCGGCATTGGCGGACAGCACCTTTTTCAGCTTCTCGACAGCCGCAGCCATACGGACCTTGGCTTTCGCATTCGAGTAAACGTCAATCTTGAACTTTTCCTGAAACTCTGCTCGGAAGTGGTCCATGATAGCCTTATCAAGGTTGCGACCACCAAAATGCCTGTCGTACGCTGTCGAAATGACCTTCAGCTCGCCTTTTCGAAATTCGCAAATGGAGACGGTGTAGTTGCTGTGGCCGATGTCGATGAACGCAGTTCTCCTTGGCTTCTCTTCTGGACCCGGCAGATCGAGCTTCGTGATACCATAGCCGAGTGCTGTGGCAGTTGTCTCGTTGATCAAGCGGAGCACCTTGATGCCCGCGATGTCGGCCGCATCCAGAATGGCCCGCCTTTGTGCATCTGTATACCATGCCGGTACGCTGATGACCATATCGTTGACCGGCAGCCTCAGCTCTGCAGACGCAGTTTGCCTGACCTTGGTCAAGAACATCGCGCAGAGCTGGCTGGCAGAGAATTTTTCCGTCTTGCCCATGTATTTGACCTCCGCACCTACCTGGCCGTTGACATCCACCAAAGGTGCACTGACGTAGTCTTGCTCGATCTGGACGTCGGGATCTTGTATCGATCGGCCGGCGAGGCGTGTGAGGGAGCCGACGGTGTTCTTCATGTTTGACACCTCCTGTGTCTTCGCAGCCTCGCCGAGGTACCGCGCCTTGGGTCCGAAGCCGACCAAAGCTGGAGTCGCGCGATTGGAGACTTCATTGGTGATGACATCCACGCCCTTGTTGCGGGCGACTGCCTGGAAATACTCAGTCAGCAAAAGATCTTTACGCGTAGGGGAGTGGGAGGAATGGTCATGGTCGGGCGTGCAATCTCGAAGGCATGCAGCAGGTCTGTGTGCCGGCGCTGGCGAGCTGCTAGTGGTCGACCATGTCGCCGCCGCCCGCGCCCAGGGAAATGCCCAGCGCAAATGGCTTTCTGTTGAAGCCTGGTCTTTTTCCGTTGATACTGGAAGATGTCTGCATCTCCAACACCGATTGCCGATGCGCATGTCATTGCCATGTCCTTCCCACGTTCGAGATGTGTCTTACAATCACAGCATTCTGGGTGCCGAAGTCCAGTCCTACGACCGACATCTTTTTGTTCGTTGAGTTTCCTCAGACACGCGGTAGCAGCGGGGTATTGACGGTGATGCAATCGGCGAAGGATTTCTTCCAGATGTTTTGCTGCGTGGTTGATGGTTTTTTCACGAGTGTCGTGGTTGAGGGCAATAAAATGTTGGAGTTGTTGCAGAATTGAACCAAATTGGTTAGTGTCTTGATTTGATGCACCTGCCTTTGCATTCGAAACTTCTGGACGTCAGTGGCGGGTGCTGGAAGATTTGCCCACCTGCACCCATGCACCATCAGCTGCCCGGCCCTTTCAACACCTTTTCTCACTGTCCACGCTTCACCACCGAGCGTGGCGTGTCCGTGAGCGCGCCGCTGCGCCAATCGAAGTCCACCTCACGGTCTTTGCCGCAGGTTCGGGCCAGGTCGGAACATACTGGTATGCTGGCCAAGAGTCTATGAACGCGGACCATTTGATGCTGAAACAATCGACGACAGCCCCGGCTTTTGACATTTCAGGCACAATGCGAGAAATGCCTTCTGGCGGCATCACGTTTCTGGTGTTTCGAGTCACGTGATGATCGTGAAGACACCTCGCCAATCGGCCCCCCACGAGTCAGGCAAGCGCTCGAGTCATGCACTGGAGCCCATGCCGTGCTTATGCAGCATAGACTCATGGGCTGCGTGGAAACGAGCGGTTCGCGGGCGGCGTTCACGCGTCGCTGACTCGTTCCAGTAAGAATAAAAGCGAGATCAGTGCTGTAATCTTCGATCTTATGAGTCTGACGTCGATATGCGATGATCTGGCCTTGTTCTTATATTGCCGCATGCTATTATGTTTCCCTCTCATCGTTCTCCAGGCGTGTCACAACAGGACCCATTGACAGCAGAAAAAGATGCGGATCAACAAGATAACTGACACGCAATACGCGCCTGAATGGCTTGAGGTATGAGAAGGTCTCGTCCTCACTTGCTCATGTTCATCGCTAACTTCTCGGACAGTACTCGAACACCGTTGGCGAACTGAAGAACCCCAACGACCTCGAGGAATACGCCAACGCCTTCAAAAAGCGCTTCACAGATGCTGCCCGAGTTCTTCCTCCAACAGACCCAGAAATTACTGTCAAGGACGAGCAGATCAGCAAAGACGTCAAAGTCCGCGTCTACCAACCAGCAGGCGCGGATCCTAGCGGTCGATCCTATCTTCCCTGTCTGATCTTTGTCCATGGAGGGGGCTGGATCGCCGGTGACCTCGACACCGAGGACCATACTTGCCGAACCGTCTGCGGCGACGTCGGCGCTATCGTAGTGAGCGTCGGCTACCGACTCTTCCCTGACGCAAAAATATCTACCAGCATTCGGGACGTAGGGACGGCCTTCAACTGGGCATACGACAACGCTGAAAGCCTCGGCGCAGACATTCACGACTACATACTATGGGGCAGTTCAGCTGGCTGTGCCCTCGTACTTGCGACTGCGTACCGCCTGAGCAAATCTGACCAAGCCCATAAAGTCGCTGGTCTGATCACAATGGGCCCGCTCTGCCTCCATCCCCAAGCTGTCCCAGAGCAGTACAAGGACCTGTACACCTCCCACACAGCCAACGACCCGAGCTCGCACCCCATCCTCAACGCCAAGGACGAGCTGGCCGGGTATGCACGCCAGGACTGCGTACCGCCCTATTCGGATGAGCAGAAAACGTGGTTTCCGATCACTCTCGGCAGCGATGCGATGAAGGGTATGCCTCCGACGTTCATCATCAATACGGAGCTGGAGATAATGCGAGATACGGGAACGGTGCTAGAGGCTGAGTTGAAGGATGCTGGAGTGGCAGTAAGACGCGAGGTATACAGAGGCCTGCCGCACTACTTCTGGCAATTCCCATTACAGAAGGCGGGAAAGGTCTTTCGGGAGAGTTTGGTGGAGGGTGTGGACTGGGTGCTTGACCAAGGGGAGGAAAGGTATGAGAGGGAGTAAGATCTCCTTTACGTTTATGTCGTCTCAAAGCGTTTGGGTGGTCTTGTTGCGGTGATTTGATGATTCACGATGTATATTATAGCGGTGCAGATGTCGCTGATCACACTGCACATGTACACGATCAGTCCAAAACTCAGACAGAGCCCACGTTGTCTATACCAGCTGTGCCTTAATAAATGCCCAGTACGAGCGTCTGAAGATTTCTAAGCTCAGCGCTGCCGATGATTCTGACCTTTCCGACACGTACGATGGCTCAGCACTGACGCTCTCAATTGGTCTCTTCGCGCATTTCGCCGGAATGCCTGCAAACACGCTTTCTTTGGACCTCAAAAGAGATCGACTGATCGAGTCGATATGTGGTGCATTTTTGCAGCCAACCTGGGCAGTGGGCAATGTCATTCAAGGGTGATCCACACCATTAAGCAGTCAACAAGTAGGTCAACAAGCGATCGACCAGCAGTCACTGAATGAAAAGGTGTCTTGTGATCGGCTGGACAATCTCTGTCAGGGAGGAGTGAGGGGTCGACGAGCAGTCAGCCAGCAGTCAACAAGCAGTCGACAAGCTGCCGAGTATCCGCCATATACAAGGTCGCGAACGTTAGCATCCCTGATTTTGTTGACTCATCGGACGACGGAGCGGAACAATCACACGGGGCTATCCGGGTCCGCTATCTCAGCCACCCGGCCGCACAATGTATCATGACCGTGTTTTAGAACGTGCATCTTGCGTCGCATGAAGTTCCTTGTGGGCCAGGCATCTGGAATGATGCAGGTGTTGCATCAGTCTTGCCACAGATGCAGAACCTTGAATAGGTTGAAGCTGGAACATCATACTCCATGACCGAAGCACAAACTGGTCGCCGGCATCAAACGCATTACCTCCTATTGATCACGACCTGCTGGAACTCGCAGCGGGGGTACGCGTACAAGATCCATTCTTGTATTACTGCCAGAGTGCTACCTGCATTCTGCTCACGGGAACTTGCTGTGTACAGCTGTCCACGACGCCGCGCAGATTGATCTGCCATTGGGCATCTAACCATACCCACTTGATGAGCTTGGCGGGCAATAGGTCTTTAGATGGCGAGCTCGCCTGCTGAGGTGCCTGTTGCCTCCGGCAGCCGTCGTACGGCAGTACGAGTGGCGTGGTATGTCCTGTCAACAAAGGCAGTACCAAAAAAAGAAATAAGGCTGATGTTATTCTCATGTAGCCGTGAATGTAGGTCGAAGAAGTCGAAGGTATTCTAATTATGCTCAAGATCATCCTCGAGCCATGACACAGATTAATACTAATCAATCAGTATACAGTGCGATGGCAACCGCCCAACATGCTCCTCCTGCATCAAGAAGAACATTTCATGCACTTATGATGCGGATCCAGAAGAGACCCCGTTGGCGGCCATGAAACGAAAGTACGGCTCCCTGCAGACCCAAAGTAATGAGCAGGAGCAGTTGCTGGCGTTGTTGCGTTCCGATAATGAGGATGATGCTTTCGATGTCTTCCGGCGCATACGAGCTGGAGAACGTGCCAGTCATATCTTGGCAGGCCCTGGCAGCCATACGGCTGATTCTCGGCCGGGAGAATTGAGAACATGCTCCCGTGTAGAGGCAGGAAGAACGTCCGCCAGGAGATCACGTTCCAAGTCGCCGCCAATGTTACCACCACCCAAGAAAGTTCCCATCGACTTCCTGCTCTCCAGTCCTGCGCCTCCTCGTGGTAGGTTCCCGTGGTTGCAACCTCCCACGAATCGGATGCGGGATACTTATCCACCCTGTCCGCCACAAAAAGAGGCTAGCCGCCGACTTTCGTTGTCAGGCCTCGCTGAACACCCAGAAGCACGAGGATCGCGAGATTCGCCTACCGGCCCAGTGGATAATCGCCCTCATGTGCGGAGATCCAAAAGCTTGGCGGCCGGCTTGCGTGTACGACAAGGATTCGTTGACCCGCCCAGGAGGCCGCAATACCATTTGTTCAACGCCGATATGAGGGTTGAAGATTGGGGAATTGACTACATGACCGACTCCGACATGCTGCGAGACATCATTGCGTCTTTCTTGATGTGGGATCAACCGACGTGGTCGATCGTTTCCGAGGAAGCATTTTGTCAGAGTCTGAGCGAAGGTGGGTCAGATCTTGTCAATAGATTTACTTTGCATGCAATTATCGCCTTTGCTTCAAAGATACATCGTACTTTCGTTCCGGACAAAATCCCATCGGATCTGGAAGAACGGGCCTTTCGCGAAGCCGAGCGACTGTGGCAGGTCGAGCAGAATGTGGCTATCGAGGCCAATATCATTGGGGCACTGATATTAAATGCGTATCTTGCCTGCTCCGGCAAGCACCAGATCCCATCTTTTTATATGAGGCATGCAGTCATCCTAGCGAAGCGAATGGGGTTGTACGACGAGGCGCACTGTGAGCATGTCTATGATGCCTCACCAGGGAAGGAGCGTCGAGCTCATAGCCGAGCTGTGCTTGCCTGGGGCTTGTTTGCTCATCAAGCGTGGGTCGTGCCTGCCTGAATGGACATCCATGCATACATATGCTGACTTGCTTGCAGTTACTTTTGCTGCACTTTCAATGAGATTCCGTTGCTTCAGTCACCACCATCCGTCGCAATCCCGAGCCCTGATTCGGACGAAGACGACGAGACCTGGTTTCCTTTCCCGCAGAGGATCCCACAGAAGCGAAGTCTTACCAGCACGCGTTTTACTGCGCGTGCTTCTCTATGGAGGATAGGCAATGAATGCTTCTCGCTGTGGAGACTGTATGCAGACAGACAAGCTTCAAGAGAGCATCTCCTTCACGCTTTCGCTCTATACGAGCGACTCAGGATCTGGCACGACGATCTGGACTCAAAGTTGGCGTCGCTGTATGATGCACCGCCACATATCTTTCAGCTGTATACGGACTATTATCGCATCGTCTCCGACCTTTTTCGGCCATTCGTGGACGTCTCGCTCTTCGTCAAAGCCACGTGGCCAGATCGTGAGAGATATTCTGCAGGTATTCGTGACGCATGCACATCTTCGCGTAGGCAAGTCCGCTTTCTCATGCAGGAACTGGACCGCCAATATCCTGCATTACCATTACCACTGGGTACCATTAGTCCGCTTGTCACTGTGTGCTACGATGCCCTGGCCCAGCTCCCTAGGAGCAATGAGGCGGATCCACCAAGTTCAAGCCCTGCATCATCATCATCGAGAGCATCTCCAAGCTATTACAATCTCGACAATGGTCGAGCTCCGGACACGGACGAATCGTACTATCTCTGCCTCTGCTTGCGGATGCTGCATCGCATGTGCAAAGCTTTTACTATCTGTCCGGTCATATTGCAAGCGATCTTTCAGGTGGCTAAACGACAACGTGTCGAACTTCCGCCCGCAGCTAAGGAGATCGAGAAGACGTTAGAGCGGACGTACTGGCAGAGCGGGTTGGCAATACAGCCGCCGGGCACTATCAAGAACAGTCTTGCGATTGATCTGGGCCTGATGTACTCGGACGCGGAGAATGCACGCTTGGACAGCCTGATCCGGGAGACGAAGGAGATAAATCTCAATGACAGATGAGGATGTCCATACTGGGCGGGGTCGACAAGTGCTGCGCAATAGTGCTAGCGACCCTTCTTGTGCCCGATTGTGCCCGATTCCGGAAAATCATGCCACTTGCCATTAGGCATCAACGAACCGGGCGCGGGGAACATGACAGGATCGTCCGGCAGTGGGCTGACAGAGATGGCGGGCGCATCAGACCTCTGGCTAATGCCGATCACCCGGCACGGAAGGTCAGGTCTCAGCGACGATGAACACACCACAGGAGAAAGCAACCGTGAAGTCCAGCGCATTCTCACTGCAGCTACCTTGGCTTATATACGAAACGTCAATCTGTGACTCGTGGTATTCTTGGACCCAGAATCTCTACAAATATTTACTGGCTCTTCGAGTACCCAGGGAACTGCTCGAGTTGAGACTCGTCGACGCTTCGCAGTTCCGGACAGACAAGCTGGCTAACCAAGTCGCTCAATGTATCGCCTAGCGTGTCAATGACATTGAGCGCAAGATCTGGCGTGGCCTGTGCGGCAAATTGGTAGGCAAAGCATGCCAGGTTGTTGCCCTGAGCGAGGGTATCAGCGTTGAAGACACCGGCAGTCAGATCGGTGATGTTGGCGCCAGTGAAAGAATTTGTGGTACCGGTGTTGCCGCCGACTGAGAGGAATTTTGGGTGCAAGAGGGCTGCATTCAGCACGTCGGCCACGAAGTAGTCTGTCTCGTATGGGTATGCCAAGGGACGGCGGTACCAGTTGGCTGGGATCTGCTCTTGACCTGTAGTAGAAAGTCAGCGAACCAACCAGATGACTGAAAAAAAGCTGAGTATTTACCTTGGTTAGCAGTATAGCTGCCAGAATCACCAGAGACGCCAAACCAGCTCTGGAGCGTGCTGTAATCCAGGAGACCCGTCGGATTCGCTTCGCTGTGGTTTGCCATGAAGCGGAAGATGAATGTGTACGCTGCAGGCTGCACAAGGACACCGCTGAAGGGACCGTTGAAGAAGTAGGGGTTATTGGCGATCTGGGTGTCGAAACGAGTGGACCTGAACGCGGTGAGAGAGTCGATGGTGACCGAGCCAGGGGAGGCGTCGACAAGCTGCTGGAACTGGTTGGCCACAGTCATATAATCATTGCCGCTCTCGTAAAGATCTGGACGAGTAGGCGATGCATCCGTCTCATACTTGTTGTGGCTGGCGCTGATGCCATTGCCGCCTAGTCCCAACGTGGCGATGGAAGCTGCAGGTGTGCCGCCAATGGACCATCCAGTACCGCTGCCATCGAGTGCGGCTCCAAGCACAGACAGGAAAGTGGCGAGGTTGAGACCCATGCCGACTACTGTCGTTGTGGCCTCAACGAATTGCGCAATGGTTGCGTAGCCGTCGTGTGGAAGAAAATTGTGGTTGGCGAATGCATTGAGGCCGGGGCACGGGCCTCGAAGGTCGTTGGGGCCTGGAGCGACGTACTCGTGTCCGCTGCCTTCGCTGACATCAATGTATTGTGCTGATGCGTCGAAGATTGCGGCTGGTTCGAAGAGGGCCGTCGCTGCGTCGGCACCAGTCTGACGCTCCAAGATGTCTCGGGCGCGTGCTACGATGGATGGGTCCTTCGCGAGTCTCTCCATCATGTCTCGTGGGTAGGCAGATGCCAGTAGCGGGGTCGTAGCCCCGAGCAGCACCTGAGAAGTCAACTTCATAATGAGGGAAGAAGGGGGGGTGACAGATCCGGTAGTCTGAGGGTACAGGTGGAATGTTCGACTTACCCGCGACGGAAGGCATTTCGAGCTATATGTGTCGATTTGCCTGGTGCTTTAGCCGGCAGTGGCGACACTCGCCAAGCATGACTACCGCTGGTTGTCTCCCACAGAATACTCCTGAGGGGACCACTTCAGCCAATCGCATAACGTATTAGCCAGATGACCAGCAGGATTCGTTTCCATAAAACGTTTGTGTTTACTGAGCAGAGTGAAATCTGTGGATATACTATACCGTTTTACGTCCGAGCACAAGCTCTAGCGACAGCGTCTCCGGACAAGGTAGACCGATGCTGGCGTATCAATTAGCGTCTTACTCGTACCATTGTAATGATTCTGCCAGTTGCTTGGCATTGCGCGAGCCTGACGCGCTCTAAACCTTCCGTGTTGACCGCATCTCAGCGTCCGAGTAGTAAGTGATGTAGCTACCACACCATGGATATCCAGCCATAGCTTCTGTTGATGCGCCAGTGCCGCCGACGATTACAGATCTTGCTTCTCATAGTGGTTAGCATGCTATTAATGATAGAAGTCTAGGAAGTCGTGAGAATCACGACGCGTCCTCAGTCGGTGGAAGACGCGACGTACTTTGGCTACATCCACCGCCGGCCGAATCGAGAAGACGCTTGACCTTATCAAGCAGCAGTCGCAGCGACTGCTCTAAGGACTTGCCACTTCGCTCGACCAGTCGCAGCGACTTATTGGCGTGAGTCTAATCGTCCGGCAAGGCATACGCGGTTTGCATGATAGCCTAATGAGGCAGTAGTCGCTCGACGTAAAACGGTATACTGGCTAGCATGTAGAAGATGACATGTAGATCTTACTGTATGCGGCAGTCTAATGTATAGACTTTCTGCTTGACCCGCGAAGTTCAAATTCCAGCTTGCGCGCGTAAGCTAGAACAATGATCTTCGCCAGGCACCAACGGGCATTGGGTGTGGAGAAGATAAGGTTGTTCAATTCCGCGCTCTTGGGTATGGAGATGGAGGAAGTATCAGCTCGTACGGATACGAGCATGTCTTTCACATGCTCATCCGCGGTCCAAGATATGGCAGATTACCTTTGGCACTCATGCCATTCGTGCACGAGCCGACGCGATCGCGTCGACCCGAGCGAAGTGGCAAATGCTGTTGCGGCGAATGGGCCAGGCAGGGAACACGGGTAGAAACTCCCTTTCGGCTCGATGCTGACCAGATTCCCATCCGTCGGCTGTCTCCACTTATGATCGGAGTAGAGGACTGGCGTGCACGGGGGATGGGGTCTTGCGCGCTTTCCGCGCAATGACTCGATGCTCTAGTCGAGGGATAAGTGTATTTGAATGCCGCCCGGGCTTGGAGATCTTACCATGAGCAAAATCGATACCCGACCAGGGATATTCAAGCGAGCACGAAATCAAGTGTGCACGTCGCACTGTAGCCACAGATTCATCTAGAGCTGTGCAATGATGTCTGGGTCTCAGGTGCCATGCAGACACTTCCCCCGCCAGGTCCTGACATCGACATCCGCGAGGACCACAGTCGCGGCTCTCTTGCGTGCTCCTAAATCGATCTGCGGCAGTGTTGTTTGCATGGGAGTCGGCTCTGCGGGATGTTGGTCATGCGTTGACGAGCGGGAGTAGCTGCTCAGGTTAGATACGTGCAAACAAAGCACACGCGGATTCGGCATGTCTACGGGGTTCCTCCCGTGTTCGTACGTGGAACCATGTGCTGAGGTCAAGCCTGAGGCAGATCATAGCGCAGACGGTGGACGGTAGGCACAGCGGAATGGCCAGAGCAGTGTAGTGAGGCCTCGCAGTTCTGGATCGTCGAATAGCATAACACCGGGCCCTGTTATGGGAAAAACCTTTCGTGGCGGCATGACTGCCCTGGGATTTGAAAGCTCGTTTACTGGAGTCTCAGCTCCATAATGATGCATTCTCCGCTCGCGAGACGAATCCTGAAACGGAAGATTTTGGCCTGTTTTTGTATGTTGGCTAACATGCGACGCTGGTGCCGGCAACGGGTTCTCAGTTCAGTGTCCCTGGGATCTCAAATGCTGACGATGAATCGCTCCGTCAGTTGATGGACTGAATCGTTGGCACAACGGTGCCAGAACACGAGTCGTGTACGAGGTCAAACCCCGAGGCGCAGAGTGAGGTGACCGCCTGCAGCAACCGGTTCCTCGACACCACATATGAGGTAGGAAGTGTGCATGTGAAGGTTGTGTACGGAGTGTATTCCCAAGGATTCAAATTTCATCCGTTTGTGCAGGTGTGAACAACACTGTCTCCCGTCCCTTTCGAGTCCGACCATCGATGCCAGATATTGTGCTGGTGACTTTTGAGAGCTTCTCACGTCCGACTGCGTTGTGAATTGCTCCGAGGATCTCAGCCACTCTGCAGCCAATGGCGCCAGTAAGACCACGCATGTCACCCTGGACTCACCATCGACCGGCAACGCGACTCCGGTGATATGCGTACCCATGCCACCCGACAAGAAGCACACCGCATCGGCCACCTCCTGCGGCTGTGCTAGCCTACCTTGAGGCGTGGGGTTGATGGTGCTAGCAAGCGCCTTCTCGGTCTCCTCGAGCAACAGCGGCATGTCCATAAATCCTGGACATACGGCATTCACGCGTGTATCTCTGCGAGCATGATCAGTCGCATCAGTCCGCGTCAAGCCGAGGTTGGCATGCTTCCACGAGATTGGGTTGGCATCGCCATAGACCCAAGCGCGGAAGAAACTCCAGGGCGGAAATCCAAGGCCAAGCTTGTGACGAAAGATTGTGCAGTAATTGGCGTGACATCAGGATCAGCGTCCTCAGGATGGTGCTCCTTTCCCAGCGGTCACGAGAGCGCTGTCGAATGTACCGTTGATTTCCAAGATTCACGACGTCCACGAGTAGCTCCCTCGTGGCAAGACAGAGGTGCAGAATAGCCGTTGGACACTTTTGTTATTGACACTTTCTCAAAGAGAGATAGGCTCGGGCGAGTTGTCTTGCGCAGAAATGGCATCTTCTACGAAAGGCGAAGCAGAGATTGCATCACCACACGAAGACGATCAAGACATTCGTCGGCCCTTGTGGCGCACTGGCCCACGTCCAGGCCACGGAACGGTCTGGCCGAACGAGCACCGCGCCTGACTCTTCAACACCCCGTGCCCGAGTCCAGTCAAAGAAGACATTCTAAAAGTCTGTCCCAGCTCCTATCGAGTAAGACTTGATGGGGACGTCTGATTGCAATGACAAAGCGTTCGCGGCGTCTTTCCAAAGGTTCTCACCAACGCCAGTGAATAGCGACAAGCAGCCTTGACCAGCCATATCAATGATTGATAATGGCTGCTGGGGAATGGCGTTGTCAAGCCACGCGTGAGGCAGGCGGCGACTTGGAAAGGTACTACGCATATGATCTAGGATAGGGTCCGAAGCTGGTAGACCATAAATATCGGAGGGGTTCCAGTTCATCACGGGCCTATATGCCATTGCTTTCATAATGCCGATTCATCTCAACCCCAAGGCCATGGAACTCATGGCAAGTATTGCGTATTACAGCGTGAAAGTCGTCCCGAGTGCGGGCACCTTCGGGTCCGGGAGAGGTCAGCTCGGATAAAATATGTACACGCTGATTCAAATGGTCTTCGAGCATGTCAAGAGCTTTCCATACGCGTGCATGTTCGCGAAAGCCACCGTTCGCCCGTGTAATGACGCCTTTGCCGACTAGTTGCCGTTCAGCGCTGCAGGACGAGAGCAGAGTTGCTTTCGCTATCTACTGGGCGAGGTTGGAGGCGTCGTGCTCACAAGTTTGCTCTCAAGTGCATTGAATAAAAGGTGTCGGTGTACTGCATTACCCAAGCAGTAAACACCTTTTGCAACGTCTGCAAACCTCTTCAAGCAGACCCTGCTTTACTACTATTGGTATACTGGTAGGTGCTTATTAGACTTCTAATTGTAATCGTCTTCAAGGCGCCTCGAAGACGCCGAAAGCGGTATAGCGCTGCTGAGTAATAAGGAGTCGTCCGACCTCAGACTAGGTGAGGGGGTAGGTGGATGGGTCCTATTGTACCAACATCCCGCTCTGTTAGTAGCAATTGACGACATGGAAGACTAGTCCCAGGCAACTCCAAGCCATTTCTCGCAGTATAGGGTGTTGATAGCTGGTAGGTGAATAAAGGTCCTAGGCGCGTGTGCTATAACACACGCGTCTAATTACAACGCGATAATAACACGCTCCAAGGACTATCCACCGACTAATAAAGCATGCGACTAATATTAGCAATAACACAGGGTCTGCAAGGTGCTGTTAGCAGAGGTTTGCAGACGCTGCAAAAGGTGTTTAGTGAACGTTGCCATACGAGTAGATATCTGCCACGATCTCGCTGATGACCCATGTCGATACGCTTTGGGCTTCCATATATATGCTGTCATCGCCAATGAAAGTTCTGACATGCTCGAGATACTGCTTTTCCAAGACTTCCAGGTGCTCGAAGCCGGGTTTCGAAAATATGAACATCCATTCGTACCATGGCTTCACCATCCGCGTAATGCACATCCATGCGTACTCGCAAAATCGTTGATCAGGCTGCATCATCCAGTGCAGGTTGCCTTTACGGTGCGGCATGAGACGACTGCGGTCGGCCTCGACCAGAACATTGATGGCGCCATTGCTCGCTTTGATGCTCGCTTTGATGGTGAGCGGCAGACCGAGCTGTTTGTTGACGCGACTGCGGACGTCTTCCGCCCCGAAAAGGTATTTGGAGTGCATCTTGAAAGTATTGCCAGATTGATCGTCACAAAGTGGTGTCGCTGACGGACGAGGTTTTCCAGCGGCGTTCAAATCCATGAGTTTGAGCATGTTCTGCCGTGCCATTGAGTGGCACCAGAGCGTGGGTATCATTTAATCTACGTGCGTGACAGCCTCTGTACATTTCGCCGCCAAGCCGATATCTCGCAGGCACTCCAGGGCAGCCATGTATCCCCCGTCCCGGGCGCCCTGCTGACACAGAAACCCTTCATGCCGTATGCTGCCAAAAATCAGGCCAGAGAAGCCCCTGTTGGCCCTCCACCAACGATGGAACATATCCGCACGGACTGCCTATGGTAGCGTTACCGTCTGGGCCATCATTGCAAAAGCCCTCAGCGTGAGGTGATATTGGAACATGACTTGCACTAAGGTGCTGCAGGTCGCCTTCGATGCGCATAATTGTTGTTCTGTTGATCTTGGCCAGATCGGGTGTAAAAGCTGCTGGCAGATCTTGTTGCCTCAGGCTTTCAAGCAAAAGATCGCGAGTCGATCCAACCAATGCGGTATCTTTGGAGGATGACAGGTGGTATCGTCTTCATCGATGGTAATCTTCGACACTGCGCTGTCTGTCATACTTGACAAAAGGTACCTAAGGCACATTCAGGTTGAAATGCGACACCGCCGCCCTCCCACCACCCAAATTGCCCCTCAGCGGTCGAGGTGGGGCAAGCGAGAAGTTCAAAATTCCTTGGATCATCATCCACTTTCTCTTCCTCCAACACCAAGCGCCGCACGGTAAGATCTCCCACTTTTTGCACACTTCATCCTGCCTGCTCTACTGACACACACCAAGGCAGACAAGCATTTCAGCGGCTGTACGAAGCCCGCCGCTACAGTAATCCTCCGGCGCCTCGAGGCGAAATCGAAGAAAACCTTCCCACGCACACAGGCCACCGGCCTCAAATACCGCCAACATGGTCAAGTGGGTCCACGCGCGTAGGGCGAAGAAGACGAGGATATACATGCTGATGATCGATGCGCAGCTTCACGGTCGAGGAGATCCGTGGGCTCATGGACAACCCGGTGAACATCCGTAACATGTCCGTCATCGCCCACGTCGACCACGGCAAATCCACCCTCACCGACTCGCTGGTGCAGCGCGCCGGTATCATCTCAGCGAAGAATGCCGGCAGCGCCCGATTTACAGACACCCGCCCTGACGAGCAGGAGCGTGGTGTGACGATCAAGTCCACCGCCATCTCCCTCTACGGCACCCTCAACGATCCCGAGGACCTTAAGGACATCCCGGTCAAGACGGAGAAGAATGACTTCTTGGTTAACCTGATCGACTCGCCCGGTCACGTGGACTTCTCATCTGAGGTCACGGCTGCTCTCCGTGTCACCGACGGTGCGCTCGTTGTCGTCGACACCATCGAAGGTGTGTGCGTGCAGACCGAGACTGTGCTTCGGCAAGCTCTTGGTGAGCGTATCAAGCCTGTTGTAATCATCAACAAGGTCGACCGTGCGCTGCTTGAGCTGCAGCTGTCCAAGGAGGACCTGTTTCAAAATTTCTCACGTGTCATTGAGTCCGTCAACGTAGTCATCGCCACCTACTTCGACAAGGTCCTGGGTGATGTCCAGGTTGACCCGAGCAAGGGCACCGTCGCTTTCGGCTCCGGTCTTCACGGCTGGGCTTTCACCGTGAGGCAGTTCGCCGCTAGGTACGCCAAGAAGTTCGGTGTAGACAAGAACAAGATGATGGAGAGGCTTTGGGTAAGCGGAACTGCCAGTACATCTCGGAAGCACAACTGACAGGGTGATAGGGCGACAACTTCTTCAACCCCAAGACCAAGAAGTGGACCAAGAACGGCACACATGAGGGCGAGACTCTCGAGCGTGCTTTCAACCAATTCTGTTTGGACCCGATCTTCCGCATTTTCGACAGTGTCATGAACTTCAAGAAGGAGGAGATTACCAAGCTTCTCGAGAAGCTTGAGATCAAGCTCGCTGGTGACGAGAAGGATCTCGAGGGCAAGCAGCTGCTCAAAGTTGTCATGCGCAAGTTCCTGCCGGCCGCTGACGCGCTCATGGAGATGATGATCCTTCACCTGCCATCTCCTTTCACCGCCCAGAAGTACCGTGCCGAGACTCTCTACGAGGGCCCCACCGACGACGAGTCCGCAATTGGTATTCGTGACTGTGATCCGAAGGGGCCGCTCATGCTTTACGTGTCCAAGATGGTTCCGACCTCCGACAAGGGCCGTTTCTACGCTTTCGGTCGCGTCTTCTCTGGTACTGCCCGCTCTGGTCTGAAGGTCCGCATCCAGGGCCCAAATTACACTCCAGGCAAGAAGGAGGACTTGTTCGTCAAGTCCATCCAGCGCACTATCCTCATGATGGGTCGCTACACCGAGCCCATTGAGGATGTGCCAGCCGGTAATATTCTTGGTCTCGTCGGTATTGACCAGTTCTTGCTCAAATCTGGTACTCTTACCACCTCCGAGACTGCGCACAACATGAAGGTCATGAAGTTCTCCGTCTCGCCTGTCGTGCAGCGCTCCGTCGAGGTCAAGAACGCCAACGACCTGCCCAAGCTTGTCGAAGGTCTCAAGCGTCTGTCAAAGTCTGACCCCTGCGTCCTGACCATGATCACTGAGTCTGGTGAGCACGTCGTCGCTGGCGCTGGTGAGCTCCACTTGGAAATCTGCTTGAAGGATCTTGAGGAGGACCACGCCGGTGTGCCACTCCGCATTTCCGACCCTGTCGTGCAGTACCGTGAGACTGTCAGCGGCGACTCCAGCATGACCGCTCTGTCCAAGTCGCCCAACAAGCACAACCGTCTCTACGTCACTGCTACTCCTCTGGCCGAGGAAGTCTCCAAAGACATTGAGGCTGGCAAGATCGGCCCGCGTGACGACTTCAAGGCTCGTGCCCGTATCCTTGCCGACGACCACGGCTGGGACGTCACTGATGCCCGTAAGATCTGGTGTTTCGGCCCAGACACCAACGGTGCGAACTTGCTTGTTGACCAGACCAAGGCTGTGCAGTACCTCAACGAAATCAAGGACTCGGTTGTCTCCGGTTTCCAGTGGGCTACCAAGGAAGGTCCAGTTGCCGAGGAGCCGATGCGGTCCGTCCGCTTCAACATCATGGATGTCACTCTCCACGCCGATGCCATCCACCGTGGTGGTGGACAGATCATCCCCACTGCTCGTCGTGTGCTCTACGCCGCCACTCTTTTGGCTGATCCAGCTCTCCAGGAGCCGGTATTCTTGGTCGAGATCCAGGTGCCCGAGCAGGCTATGGGTGGTATCTACGGTGTACTTACCAGGAGACGTGGTCACGTCTTCGAGGAGATCCAGCGTCCGGGTACACCGCTCTTCAACATCAAGGCTTACCTGCCCGTCAACGAGTCGTTCGGATTCAACGCTGACCTGCGCTCCAACACTGGAGGACAGGCTTTCCCACAGTTGGTGTTCGACCACTGGCAGATCCTGCCGGGCGGCAGCCCGCTCGACAAGACGACCATGACTGGCAAGATTGTCGAGGATGCACGTAAGAGGAAGGGTCTCAAGCCAGATGTGCCGGGCTACGACAACTACTACGACAAATTGTAAGCGTGTGCCGATATGCGATCACGCGGGGTTGGAGAGGAGGTGTGAAAGCGAGCATTTGTGGCGTCTACTGCTTGGCTGCGGCTTGGCGCGTGTCCAGCACGCCGCGAGAAAGTAGAGGCGCTCGTTGCGAAATACCATAAGATGATGCGGCTTGCATGACACGAGAAACGGTGTAGTGACAGGCGGCTGAGCGACGAAACTTTCATTTGTTCGCGTGGAATCGTGCGAGATGGGATTAGGTGTCTAAATAGATCACCGAACCCATCATTGAGAAGACCATATTTCTCGTCGTTTATCAATCGCTTGTGCTTGCCGTAGTGCATGTATTGACTAGCAGTGGTAGTGTTGCTAGTCCGAAAAAGTGTTGACCTTCATGCACGATGACGAGCCTTGACGCCTGCGCGCGTGGCAGACCCTGCACATGATACTTCTTCCAAGGGCTCCAAACAAGGCTCCCGCTTTGTGCACTGCACAAGTCTACAATACTGTTCACCACAACTTTTCGCCACCATGAGATAACACCAATAGCCAAAAATTACCCAAGCGCCTGCTCCGCGCCTCACCTCTGGCATCCGCCCACCATGTCCGCCGCCTATGCCTACTCCGCCCTCTCCCTCTCGACCCGCTCCCTCCACACGCTCAAAGGCGATCAAGACAAAGAAGGCGGGACTGGCTCCGGCTGGGGTCGCGTCATCATCATCCTCACCGGCGTCTCCGCCCTCATCGCCTGCCTGCTCACCGTCCTCACGACTTTCCTACAAGCGAAGAATTACCGAAAACCGCTCCTACAACGCCATGTCATCCGGATATTCATGATGGTCCCCATATTCTCGATAGCGTCTTGGGCGAGCCTAACGAGCTTGAGGGTCGCATTTTGGATTGATCCGTTTAGGGATGTGTATGAGGCGTTTACGCTGTATACCTTCTTTCAGCTTTTGGTGAATTTTCTGGGAGGGGAGAGGAGTCTGATCATCATGATGCATGGACGTGCGCCCGTGCCGCATTTGTGGCCGCTGGATAAGGTGTTGGGAAAGGTGGATATCAGCGATCCGCATACGTTTTTGAGGATCAAGAGGGGGATCCTGCAGTATACGTGGGTGAAGCCGATTCTAGCCATTGCGACGGTGGTGATGAAGGCGACGGGGACGTTTCGGGAGGGGATCCTCAGTGTGGATTCTGGGTACTTTTGGACGGGGTTGATCTACAATGTGAGCATTTGCTGGAGTTTGTATGATTTGGCGCTGTTCTGGGTGTGCATGAGTACGGACTTGCAGCCTTTTAGGCCGATGCCGAAGTTCTTGTGCATCAAGGGGATTATTTTTGCCAGCTGGTGGCAGGGTTTCTTTTTGAGTATTCTGGTGTGGTTGGGTGCGATACCGAGTATTGGGGGTGGATATACAGCGGATAACCTGGCGGCGGCGATCCAAGACGCGTTGATATGTTTCGAGATGCCGTTGTTCGCAATTAGTCACTGGTATGCGTTTAGTTGGAAGGATTATGCGGATCGCACCATCAGTGATGCGAGGATGCCGATCCGATTTGCGCTGCGAGATGCGTTTGGGCCGAGGGATTTGATTGAGGATGCGAAGGAGACGTTTAGGGGGGATAAGTATGAGTACCGATATTTCGATGCGGAGGATAATGTTATCGGGCATGAGGAGAGTAGTTCGAGGCGGGCGAGGATGAGGGAGGGCATGAGGTATGAGAGGGGTGGGAGGGGGAAGTACTGGATTCCGCCGCCGGGTGGGGGAAACGATAAGCAGCCGTTGTTGAGTCGGTTCGCGGATAGTCATGCGAGGACTATGAGTCCGGGAAACGGGGCAAGGAGCAAGAGTCGGGGGAAGGACCTGAAGTACGGTGCTACGCGAGAACCGGAGGAGCCTGAGTTGGACGCGGAGGAGGAGAGACTATACTCCAATGCCCGGGCGCTGGAGTTTGGCGACTGGAACTATCCGGTGATCAACACGCATTATGCGAGTCGGGAGGACAGAGTGAGGACGGAGCCGAATATGATCAGCTCAAGCACCAATCGCGCCATCTTACAGCCTACGAAGGCCAACCGGCAGAGGAGGAAGAGCAGGATCGAGTCGTTGAAGGAGGATACACATCAGCATGACGACCCAGCCAAGAAGAAACGCGGGTCTTCTAGTTCTGGTGAGGGCTTGAGCAAACTCTCAAAAGGCAAAGACCGCCTCGTCGATGTCGTCTCAGACGTTCCTGTCGTCGGGAAGTTGATTCGACGGAACTCTTCGGCTTCGAACAAGTCTCGGGACTCCCAGCTCGTGGACCTGGTCGTTGAAGACCACGAAGCAGAAGCTGTCGAGCGCGTTCGCGCGAGGAAGGAGGGCGGGCCCGGGTGGAACTCGGTGGAGCAGAGGCATTTTGTGAAGACATATGAGGATGCGGAGGAAGTGAGGCAGGGGTATAATCCGGATCGGCCGGAGAGGAAGCTGATGGATGAGAATCATACGCTCGATGGGCCGTTGGCAGAGGGACAGGGGGAGGACGAGGGGTGGCAGAGAGGTGTCGGGGATGAGGAGGGGAGGGATGAGCTAGAGGGGAGGCAGCCGTGGGAGGAGAGGAGGTTTGGTGAGGGGCCAGGGGAAGAGGAGAGGGAGGTTTGGGGGAGGGAGTGAAGGGGAAAGGAGTGGTGGGGGAGTGGGATTTAGCGATGGCGTTTTGGTTGGCGCTGTTGTTGGGACTGATAGTGTGCGAAGCTGAAAAGTCTTCTTGGAAGCTAGAAGACGTATTCAGCTTGTTCCGAATGTGCAGATAGCAGGTCGCAGCATGTCGGTGTTGCAGCCTGAGTCATGAGCAGCCCCACCACACAGCCCACTTTATTTCTACGCACCTCTCAGACGCCGTCGGGCGCACTCCGCACCGCCACTATCATCACATCGCTCCCGTCATGGACCTCACCGGCTTCATTTCCGCCCGGCGCGAGACGCTGCTCATCGGCGACTACACGACGTACCGCGCCCAGCTCTCCCGCCAGCTGCATTCCCTCCGGAGGCGCCTGAGTCTTGCAACGCCAAAGAGAGAGAAATATGCCAGGAAGGATGTCACGGCGAAGGATATTGGCAGCAATCATGAGTTCGCTAGCTTGCTGATCCTGACAAGTGAGAGGGCGTGGGCGCATGCCATGCATATCAAGACTTCGCACTCGGATGACTCGGGTGGAATTACGGGAAGCACGAGAGCGCATACTATCTCGAGGCTGCATAAAGCTGCCAATGTTGCACAGTTGCTTGTGGACTTGCTGACGCAACAGAATGTCAGCAAGGCGAGCGATCAGGATGTGCTCGAGGCAAGAGCGTATCGTGCTTCGTTGGCAGGCGCGGAGGAGTTTGAGAAACAGGCGGGTGGGCAGAAGGGCGGGGATGGGCGGAGCGCCGAGGTACGGTGGAGAGCTTGTTTGAGGGCGTACGCGGAGGCGAGGGTGGTGTATGCCAGCTTGTATGAGAGGGAGAAGAAGGAGGTGTTTAAGGATGTTTTGGCGAACACTGTGGATCCGACGATTAGGTATGCCGCGTACCAGGCTGGCTTGGCGAGGACGGTGGGGGTCCATACTGTGGCGAGACGGTATTTTCCGAGTGAGGATAAGGAGTTGGTGGGGCAGGTGGAGGCGGTGGATGAGTGGGCGTTGAAGGAGAAGCCGGCGCCGAGGACGGATGCGGAGAAGGAGGCGAGGCCGCAGGAGGTGCCGAACAGTGTTAATTGGAGAGGGCGGAAGGCGAATATCGTCGATGCCTCGATTGGACAAGCATTAGCTGCTGTCACCGCCGCAGAAGCGAAGCTACGCTCCTACCTTTCTTCCAACCCAACTGCATCCTCTCGCGACAAAGCTGCAGCATATGACGAAATCCTCGTTGCCTCTCAAGACGCCGCAGACGCCAGCAAACGCGCCACCGACGAGCTGGAAAAGGAGCGCGTGGATGAAGGCGAGCCGCGCATGCAAGATTTGCGCGTCACCAGTCTGTCTGTTAATTACGACCTCATCAGCTGGCGCATAGGCCGCAACCGCGTCCTCGTCGGCGAAGACGACGGACTCACGCTCCCTGCGTACCAGCAGAAAAAAGCGCGGAAACGGAAAGATGGCAACGAGTACCCGGAGAAAGAAGAACCGCGCGGTCGTAAGCTGGCGAGGTTGAGGGAAAGAAATGTCCTGTTCGACGCTACGATTCAGAGTATCCAGTCTATCAAAGACCTTCGAGGAGCGATGCGAGACGCCACCTTCGTCGAGGAACTGGACAGCAAAATCGCTTACTTCCGCGCCCTAAAATGTCTAAATATCGCGTACTCGCATACCCTCCTCTCCAACCACATCAACGCCCTGGCTCTCCTCAGCCGTGCTCAGCAACTCGCCACACAAGTCCGGGCATCGAGCAACGCCTCCGCATCCGCGCCACCATCCCTGGTCATCCTGCCGGAGTCCGCGGACAGGTTGGCGAAGCACACTGCCCTCCTCCTCCGCCGCACCCACGCACTCGTCGAGATGCATCAACTCGAGTCCAACTCCCGTGTCGCTGCGGAGAAAGACATGGTGTCCGCAGCCCCGCTTGTACAGAACCTCATGGCGTATCCGTCGCCAGGCACACAGGTGGATTTGAGCAATCTGGTGAGTTACCCGCCAAGGGTACAGCCCGTGCCGGTGAAGCCGATGTTCTTGGATGTGGCGTGGAATTACGTGGAGTACCCGGGTAGGAGTGGTGGGATGGACGGAGTGAAGGGGTTGGGAGAGAAGGTGAAGGAGGCGGTGGGTCGAGGTGGGGACGTGAAGATGGTGAATGGAGGGGAGGAGAAGAGGGAGGAGAAGAAGAGGGGTTGGTTTGGGTTCGGGCGATGAGGTAGTGTGAGATGGTGTGGGGTAGAGCATGAAATGATCAGTTATGGTGCATCAGTTTCTCACAGTATCTACCTCACAGTATCTACCTCACAGTATATCTGGGATTCACTCAAAACTTCGTGGTGTGAGAGATGAGCTTCTGTATCCATGCCAGAGCCGCGACGCCGACACGCGATGTAGGCAATGGATAGTAATGATGGCAGCAAGAGATCTGAACCGCGGCCATTCTGCAAATTGTGTCGACGCCTTGTTCCTCGCGATTCGGACCTCTTTCCTCCCCTTTGCACGTACCCCACCACTGACGACGTCCATCGGGCCCCAAAAGGAGCGCGGCTCGACGAGGTTTTCCAGCCTCTACACTGGCTAGCTGCCTCTTTACCATCCGAGTCCCATCCTGCCTGCGGTTGGGGCATGTCGGTCTGTGTAGCCCTCGTCGGCGCTGTCTATCGCCCGGGCAGCTGCGCAAACCTATTCGCCCTTTTCCACACGTTGGGCGTGGGCGGTCCTGCACTCGTGCTGTTGGTCATGGCGGACTGGATGGCCGGCTGGAGCGGTTGCTTCACAGCCAAATGACTAATTAACCACAGTTGTTTGACGGACCTGACTCACTGACGGCTGCGGCGTGTGGTACAGCTCATCCATGTCTAGCATGCGAGGGTCATTCTGCTGGTCAAGTCCTCGAACCGTACGATCCTGCTCCTGGGAACACCGTCGTCTGTCTGGATATGGCGCTTCTTGCCTGTCCGATATATCTGTATGTCTTTTCGGAAGACTGATTTCGGGTCTTGGTCGCTGCTTGCATCTCCGTGGAAAGTCTCATCCGCGCCATTGCTGTGCTGAAAAGGACCAGTCCGGAGCCCATCATGCTCTACATGTATCTTGGTCAACTGGCGCAGAAACTTCTCTTTCTTTCGCGACCGTGGTCATAGATGTGGCAACGCGAAGCACGGCGTATGCGACTCAGCACGTTCCATTCTAAACTGCACATTCAAGAAGTTCTTGAATCTGTCGGGCACAACCAGCGTCGTTTGCAAGCCTTCCAGCGAGTCGATTATGGCGAAGAAGACCAGATCGCTGGATCCAATGCTTTTGCCTGGTCCTTGTCCGAGCCTGTAAGACGCCACGCCACGCGCGAACGTGATGCAGTATGCCACAGACACTAATACCATGCTCGTAACATGTGCATTGACAGCATCGCGGCTGATTCGGACGACCAGGTCGATCAGATACCTTCTGCCTACTTGCAAGCGCACCCCGATAACTGTAGGAGCGTCGTTCAGCTCGATGCTACAAATTGGCAAGCTGACCCGGCTGTGTGCGAATTGCTGCTTCAAGACAATGTAAAAGCGCGTCCAGGTTAGAGAGCTGAGTTAACGTTTCGTCCGACTGCAGAGACATTCATCGCCTCACAGAGATCGGCTAAGTGTCGGCAAGCGATTGGACATGGTCATCCGGTTTTGGTGAAGTTGGGCGGCTAACATACCCAGGGCTACGCATGGATTTGCGACCGTACTTTAGCGATGCCTGCAGAGCCTTTCCAAAACGCCACCTTATGCGGTGAACCCGACCATGATTTTACACCGAAGCCGTACAGCACATATGAGGCAGCGCGCGAGTGCGCAGAACTAATTCAATGCGAATAATGTCATCATGCACCCGCATCAACCTTGTCGTAAATTCGCTCACCCTCCGGCCCCAACTCGTAATCAGAAGGATCCTCAGCCACAGGCGTGCTTCGCAGATTTGCATTTCCGCTCCCACGTCTCCTCGAGCCGTGCAAGCTACGAGGAACTTCTTCGCCATCGTCTTCTTTCAGCAGCGCATGAGTCGTCTGCTTGACCCACCGATTCATGCTCTCACACAGTCGCTCAAGCACGAAGTCGGCTTCGCTGCCCTCCGACATCATAGGACTATCCTCGCCGATCCAGTCCCACTCAATCAAGCCGCCTTCTTCTTCCTCGTCCTCCGTTTCGCGATCCTCTGCTTTGCGAGCTGAGAAGCGGATGAGGCGAGTAAACTCAACCCACTCTTCATATGTATACTGCCTCTTTGACCCGTTCTTGATGTCCGCGGCCACTTTCTTGATTGCAGTAGGGAGTCTGCGTGCCAGTTCCGCATCACTCGGCTCATCTTGGGCAAGCTCGTCGATCGTAGGCGTCGGCACAGGGTCCGGGTCTGGACCGGTGCGGAAGCCCCGTGCAAGCCGCTGCTTCGCCTCTTTTCGCTCTTTGCGCTGTTGCAGCCATGTAAACAGCCAATGCTGCTCTTCTACAAAGTGGCGCCAGACACCATGCTTCGGCAAAACAGTGAAGTCTGCCACCCAAAATGTGCCGGCCTTGAACTTCTTGATGACGGTGTCGCCAAGGTCTGCAATCAGAATGGTCATGGTAGGCACGGCGATCAAACTCCAAAATACGAAGAATGGACGTCCGGGATTGCTTTTGGGTGCTAAGTCACCATACCCTATAGTGAGCAGGGAGACGTAGCAGAAGTACAATGCCTGAAAGTAGGTCATGCCTTGTGTATAGCGCTCACAAAGCCAGAAGACTACTGCTCCAGCACACCAAAGTATGCCGAAGGCGAATATTGACATGCTTAGAGCATACCACTGCTTGAAACGAGCGGTGTCATGCTGAATGTGCCGCATGGCTTCGAACCGGTCCTTCTCTTCTCGAAGCAGAATCAGCTTTGGCGTGCGGCTGCGACGCTTTGCAGGCTGAGTCGCGAAGGAAGCCACCAGTTTGAGAGTGTCCAAGCCTGCACCAATACGTCTTGAGCCTTTGTACTCGCTCCTGTTACCGTTCGTATCTCCTTTTGGATCGCTGATATGAATAGCCGGGTGTCTTGACGTGTCCATTTGCTGCACCGGCGCAGAAATCACGGGTCTCTCGCTTTCTTGCAGGCCCCTCCTCTGCTCCAACTCCATCGACGATGTGACTGTTCGGCCGATTGTCCGCGATCTGGCGTTCTCGACGTGTCGCCTAATTACCTTCTCTGTGCCAATCTCAGCTGCAAACTTAGTTATGCTCGAGACCGTAAGACCCAACATGATGATGCCTCCAACGGAATACGGAAATACTAGGCCGCGACCAACATTTGAAGATGGGTACATATCACCAAAGCCGACTGTCAATATAGTGACATCTGAAAAGTACAGAGCGTTGACGAAGTTCCAGTCTTGACCTTGAGTGCCATACCGGGACTCGACAGCTGAGAAGATGCCGCCGCCTCCGGCCAGCCAGATGAAGAAGAGCATGGTCTGTAGAATGAGTGTCCGTTGCGATTCGGTGAGTGTAAAGTGCTGTGGGTAGTGGCCTAGAAAATAGCCAAACATGTTGAACATGAGCAGCATCGAGCAGATCATGTACATGCATGCAGCAAGGACTGCGTACCAGAAGCCTTGAGTATACGTTTGCTGTGGTCTTATGGGAGGCACATACTTTTCCATGCAGACCGTGATGGCAATCAATATGCCCGTTGCAATGTACCACATTACAATCGTCACTGGCAAGGCAATGATGTATCTGATCCGATGCGTGAAGTTGCAAAGGAGGAAAAAGTTTCCAATGAAGCCAACGATCAGAGAGGCCAGATTGAGCCAGTAGCACCACCTTGGATCTCTGTACATCTGGCCTTCAAGCTGCGCGACAAGTACCCTTGAGTCGCCATCCCATGCGCACACCTTTGCAGTGGCAGAGTCCACGCCTGGTACAAGACACATCCGCCAGTAGGTGACCAAGGCAGCGATGCTCATAACATTAGCAAGAGGCCCAATGGTCGCTGCCAGCAGGGGTATGGCGGTCGAAGCAAACCACCAATCTTCCTCGTCTTCATCATCCCAATCGCGAAGGGTAAACTTCCACCAGGTCCGACCATTTGTCGTGCTGCGATCAAGTCGCAATGATGGTCGTCGCTGGAAGGCGTGGCTGGAAGAGCGACGTCGGGTGAATGTGTCGAAGACGGAGTTCCGGCGTTCGTAGTATTGGCCCGACTGTCGACCCTCTGCAGGGTCCTGCATCTCGTTGGCATCGTCTGCTGAAGGAGCGCTTTTGTCAACAATCATTGGCGTGGTCGTTTTGACTTGAGCGTCGTGGGCTGTGCGCTCTATCGAGGCGCGTAGACTGCCATCCTCGTTCTCCATAGTCTGGTGCCAGTGGCTTGTGATGGCATACAGGCATTTGCTCCGCGATATACATGCTCAGACAGACCACTGTGACCGTGCATATCCAACCTAAATGCTGCCAAAGACTTGCAAGCATTAAAAGGCCATGGCAAAAAGCAAGCAACCAAGAAGTGCCTCCACAGCGCGCTACCAGAGCTTCTTCGCGCTGCAAGATAAGACGCGGTCCAGTCCCATGCGACCAAGGTCTTGCCTTGAACGCCACATGCGTGGAGTCTATCGGTCCTGACTCCTGATATTCACAGCGCCCGGAACATTCGCCGCAAAGACCAGCGGGGAGACGTGGGCCCATACGATCGCCCCCCAAGTCAAAGTGCTTGTGAAAGGAAATCTGTCAACAGCTTGAATGTCGGCAAAACCCGCCTCGGTGTAGACAGTTTTGTTTGACCGGAGGTACTTCTGCCCCATAAAGTGAAAAAGCTTCAAGGCGTCGACACGGCGAGGAAGAGCGTACGCAGGCCAAGGCGATACCTTAATGTCTGGCAGGCAGTGATCGGCATCCTATGGAGAGAATCGCGCGTAGGCTGAGGCGCTACTAGTAGTGCCCAGCCAGCCCTGTTCACTCTCACTTCTCTGTGAGGCATATCTCTGCGGACCATGACTCTATAGGAAGTGCTCCTCGTGCAATGTCCAATGATGATTATCAACCGTGCCAAGGACATAAATCAACCCTTCAAGAGGAAGACCAAGAAAACTACAAGCATTCACCTCTCGTGAGAAAGCCTCCAGATGATCCTGGGGGCCCTGGTACACAGAAACACGTTGAGAGGCAGCATCTGGAGCACTTTCGTGATGATCGTGTTGTGAGATGTCTCACGTCCACGCTTTCACTGTGGATTCACCGCGGTGCCGAAATGGCAGAATGATCTGAGCGCAACCAGATAGAAGATGGCCCACTCACAGAAGAGATGGTGCAGGACATCACCAATTTCGAGCCAACGACGGCCAAAGTACCGCTGAGGCTCGTTGTTGACTCAGAGCACCGGAAAAGCAGCAAGTCCGGCAAGAGTAGCAGGCAGTACCTGCCTGGGAATACAACCTTCAAGTCAGAAGCGCGCCATTGGCAATCATACAGATCAGAAATCGTATATCCACCGGAAAAAGTAGCAGAGCTGGTGATTCGCAAGGCTCGCCGGGGAACAGCCTTGCTACGAGCCACCTTCAAGCCGCCAGAAATGGGACCGCTGACGTGGCATGTCGATCTGTCTGCAGTCTCGCAGGAGTCTGGCAGGGTGACCCGGTGCCCTTATCGTTTGCGAGCGGCATGAGAGAATGGGAGGATGGCGAAGACGAAGACGTAGAGGGCCTTGCGAGGTTGCTGTCGAGGCAAGAGGCGGCTCGCAACTCGATTCACGACGACGATGTCGACACGTCGATGATTGTGGAGGATTTACGCGATGCATGTGCGCAGCAGCAGCACTCCCCGTTCTCAATTGCCCCTCTCGACACTTCAGGCGAGGTCCACACAGATGTGTTGCTTAGGCCCTGTAGAGTCATCAAGTGGCGACTAGAAGCACAAGCGACAGAGCGATGCTGCTTTCTCCTCTGCTGGGCCGTCGGCACTTCCTACTGCTCAGCCACGGCTAACAGGATAGAGCTTCGCAGTAGCCAAAGCCGCAACGATGACCCACCTGAGCTAGGAAAGATCGGACCTTCAGAATATCGCAGGACTCTGGGTGTTCGTTCCCAGAAGCCAGCAGACAGGCAGGTTAACGATTCATTCAAAGAACCTGTAAGATCACGGACTTGCAGAATCAATGCCTACAAGAGTGACAGACCCGCAAGATCAGTAGCTCTTCCACAAAAGCATCGAATTCACTAGACCTGCAAGGTCGACTGACGCCGTAGCTCTGTCGAACTTCATGAATATGAGACGTACGACATCAAGAAAAGCCGGAGGATGAACAGCCCTACAAGATTGGCAGCCTCGCATGACCAACAGGCGCGGAACAGACAACAGAACCGCAAAACTTCATTGGACTCGTACAAGGCGTTGATGAAGCCGCAGGACCGCCAGGCCGGAACGACCGACAGATTTACAAATCCAGAAGGCTTGCGTGGTCAGCGGAGCTACCGGTGACACAACAAAGCCGCAAGATTGAGAAGGACTTGGACGTCGTGAGATTACTGCAGAAAGCGCTCTGGGCTTGAGAGTATCTGCTATCGACGGTATGAACGCGTGTGGTGAGACTTCATCGGGTTCAAAGCGTTTGCTACCAGGATCCGAGCCGTCCCGTGCCACTTTTGTGAGTGCCCTGGGATGGGAATTGATATATATCCTCCTGCCAAATTACCACCTATCCTCATCGGAGGAAATCTCCGCATCTTCGGCTAGGCACGACTCCGAAAATACGCGTAGCGCGGCCGACGGTGTCTAGTCGCACGTATAGATAGTAACTACTCTGTGCTGCTACTAGTACTTCGCCTGCTATGTAGGACTACTATGCAGGACCATGCGCGGAGCCCCCTATAGGACTTGTAGTGTAGCTTAGCTTATGCTCTATTAGTTATTAGGGGTTTTATATGATTATAAGTTCGTGCGAAAGCGCGCATCTTTGCGATCTAGCTAATTAAGGTTACATGTACTATATCGCGGCATTTGTTGTACTAGTAACATCGCGGTGTTAGTTGTTAGTGCTTAAGTTGTGTGTTACCTAGTATTCTAAGGATTATCGGAGCGGGTTAATCCGCTCCGATACACCGTGCATGTGCGCAAGAGGGTAGGTAGTAATTTGGCAGGAGGATATATATCAACACCCGCCTGGGATAGTCCAATTGCAAAGCTTGGACTTTGGAGCGGCTTTTGCACGCCTCTTGAGGTTTCCGGCGCAAAGCGACGATGGCGGCGGTATGGCGCTCCAGGGTGGTTTGGCTCACTGTGGTATCCGCTGCTGACATGAATTCCCAACACGCACCCTGAGACGTTAGCGTAGTTCCGACGTACTTGGTACTGACTGAAGAGGTGCGCAGGCTCGTTGACGAGACATATCGAAGAGCCGACTGGGCTTTTCCAGATACACAAGTCTTATAAGTTCTCTACAAATAGGCATAGACTACTTCAAACCACTCTTCCGCACCCACACTATGCACCCTCCCTCCCGAAACTCCCCGCCTCCCCCCTCAACAACGTCCTCTGCAACCCATCCTCCACCACGGGCATACTCTGCACCGCGAAAACGGCCCTGGGCGCCGCCTCCCTCACGGCCTTCGTACTCCCCACATACCTCCCGAACTCCTCCATCTCCTTTAACTTCCCCAACTCCCCCCTAATCTCCAACCTCCTCAACTTCAACAACGCCGCAGCCAGATGCACGCAGGTACTATACCTCGGCATCAACTGCCCAGGGTCCAAATACCTTGCGCGAATGTACTGAAGCCCTTCCGTGCGCGCCGAAGGGCTCGGCGGCCACACCCTTGCTTTGCCCTCGTTGACCCAGCCGGGCCAGGCCGGGAAGAGGAAGCGTTCGGCGAGGACGAAGGCGAGGAGGATGAGGGGTGGGTGGGCGTTGACGAGGATCTGGATGAGCGAGTTCCAGGTTTTGTTGCCCATGGTGTAGCCTTGGGAGAGGAATTGGGAGACGGTGGTGAGGAGGTCTTGGGTGCGGGATTGCTGGGAGAGGGAATAGACGTACCAGCGGAGAGGGCGGTCAAGGATTGCGGCGCGGCCGGGAACGGGCTGCTGAGGGGTGATCTTGTCTGTCGAGGAGGTAGATATAGGGAATAATGCGGTCGTTGAAGCCGTTGTGGCTACATCGGTTTGCGTCTTTGCCTTCCTGCCGCGCTTCCTGGGTTTTGCGTCGGCCTCCTCCTTGACCGGCAAAGCGATCTGAAATCCAGCTTCTGACGCATCGCTGCCCGCTGTGGGTGGCTCAACGTTTATCAGATCCGGCAGTGTCGCCTCAGAATTACGGTCATGAACACCGTCGCGCTTCGTGAGCATCGGCACAGGAATGGGCTTCGCCAACGAATCCGCCAGCTTCTTCGCAAGCACCCAGTACTTCTCCACTTGGTCATGCTCGCCAGCACGATGATGCGCCGACATCATGGCAATCAGAATCTGCATTGGAAGCTGCACTTCAGCATCACTCGGCCCGCGCTGCTTGGCCAATTTCGAGCGATATTCCTCAAACAGCTTGGCGGCAGCCTCGAAGCATCGCTCCTTGCCATGCATCGAGATCAGGTAGCCAAAATACGTCGCAGATGGCTGATCTGGCTGATACACCAGCTCGCCGAATGCATGTGGTTCAGACACCGCCACACCAGCGCCATGGACATCACTCCATCGAAGAATCTTTCGGAATTCCTTCATGGCCAAGTCGAGAGTGTCAGCAGCAGTGTCAGATTTCCTCGTCCCGTTCGGACGCATTTTCTTACGCTCATGCACTTCTACGCGTGTCTTCGCCTTCAAATACGCAGCTTTACTCGCTAAGCTGGGCTTGATGTTCCGACGCGACATGTCCACGTGCGCAGCAAGCGCGTCGTCGTACTTGCCCTCCTTGACATAGCCTGCCATCACGATGGCATAGTGAAGAGCAGTCGGCAGTACGCCAGACTCCTTCATACCTGTGCGCAGGATCTTGTATGCAGCATTCGTCTGTCGATAAACAGCCAAGGAATGAATCAGTGCTGCAAACGTCCCGCCGTCCACACGAGTTTTTTCTTCTTTCATCCAGCGATATGTGGCCATCGCAGCATCGACGTTGCGGCGATGGGCATGGGCAGTTAGGAGGATGTTGAAACATCCAGTGAGTGATCCCGCCACAGTCCTTTCGAATTTGACATCTCTTATGAGATCTTTCAGCACGAGTTCGGCTTTGTCGAGCTGATCGGAGTTGACCAAAGCGTTCATCAGACTGTGGTAGAAATGAGCCTCGCGCTTGCTGGGCACGATCGAGTCGTACTGTGCCATGAGGTCTTGGACGCCTTCGACGTCTCCACGCTTGCCCAGCATCTCCATGACCGGACCGAAGCTCCATTGGCTGGGCGAGACGTTCTCGCCAAGCATTTCCATGAGCAGATTGATGGCGCCATCTAAGTCATCGACTCGGTGGTAGGCATGAATGAGCACATTCCAGGCTTTCAACGGCGGGACCTCGCCGTGTTTCTTGGCAAGCGCTGCAAAGTCATCGAAAGCAGCTTTGGCACCTCTGAGGTCGTTACGCCGAGCATGGACGTAGATCGTCGTCCAGAGTGAATCGCGCTGATCTTCGAAATCGGGAAATTCCTGCTTCAAATGCCGGAGCCACCGGTCGAAGCGATTCTGCTGACCATCTTTAGCGGTGTAGGCGAGCATGACATCTAAAGCATCCTGTGTGAGCCTGCCGTACCACCGCAGCCAGTCGTTGCATATGGTGATAGGAGTGATAGTGCGCAAGCGCAATTGCTTCCGTTCGAAGTAATCAAAATAATGCGTTGTGCGCTGAAGCAGCCTCATGAGAACTTCCTCCGAGATACGATGATCAGGGAATCGGGTTACCAATTCGTCATATGCGCTGCAAACGGATCGCTGAATGTCAGTGTAGGTATATCTACATGTCGAGCTGGTCATGGCGAGAATCACATCCTGGTAGAAACTTGCGGCGTTATCGATCCAGGGTGTCATGTGCCCGAAAAGTCGACCGATGGCAAAGCTGGGAAAATACAGGTGTTTGGGTTTTCCACGAGGTCGAAAGCTGGGTTCCTTTTGAACATCATCAAACGCTTGGAACTCCTGGATCAGAGCTTCCTTGAAAAACCTCGCGGCGAATCGAGAGGTCTGTTCATTGAGCAACGACTTCGTGCCGAGCTCTTCGATGTAAACCAGCAAGCTCATGGCTTTCCGAAGCAGCTGTGGAATGTTCGAAACGAGGAACCAAAATCTTTCAGCCCTTGCATGCTCCGACAAATGGTGTTGTGCGAGTAGGTAGTTGCTCTCGATGTGAGTGGCAAGCTGCCATTTTTCCTCCTTTAGTGCGTGGCGGAAGAATGCTATAGCGACTTGATCACCATTGTCAATGTTGCCGAGAGCCTCCTCGAGCAAGACAAGAGCCTGCGCATGTCGACTTCGGTTTAGAGCTACAGTCAATGAGGACAGATATAGCTCCAATGTCCGCATCCCAAGCGGTACAGACCGGTACAGCTTAGAGCAACGTGCCTCGATCTCATCGCCGGGAAAGACCGAAAGCCAGTCCAACAGCTCCATATTGAATCTGACGTCTTGTTGTTGATCCGCCTCAAGCCTTTCGTGGAGCTTGAGCACTCTGTCTGCCATTTGCTTGCCCCGGTCAGACTCTCCACGACTGCTGTGACGCATACTCTGCATGATCTGTCGTATTCGCTCTTCGCGATCCAGCGAAGACTCTGCCAGCTCTCCTGGAGAGAAGCCATAATCGGCATCAGGTGTGTCGTCCTCCAGGGCTGTGTCTGGCATACCAGCAGGGGAACCAGGCTGCTCTCCTTCCTCGCCGGAGACAGATTTGACGCTTGGGCGCGCAGCAGGCTTGATGCCGAGAATCTTCATCGCGTCACCCCGCTTGTAACCCTGCTGTACAAGTCCTTTCGGCTTGGTCTCCTCAGACTTTTCCCCCGCCGAGCGGGCGTAGGCTTTTGAGGCATATCCTCGTGAAGTCTGCACAAAACCATCAGGGAGCCGTCGCGCATTCCTCTTCTCCCATCTCTCCACACTCAGCCCATTTATTCTCGACATCAGGGCTGAAGCCGGAGGTGGATACAGGAAATCGCAGAAGATGCCATCTACATCTGCCCCGCCACCATTCGCTCCTTCCTTCGCGTCGCTCCTTCCTCTTTTGACATCGCGGCCATTGTTCCGCAACGGCAAGTCCGACGGGGCTGTCGAGAGCATGTAAGGCGGCAGATCGAGGTCTCCAGCGCCATGATTCCAGAACGAAGAGTGGACCAGTCGTTTGCTTCGATGCGCCGTTTGGCTGCATGTCGACCGCAGAGACTCGCGTGCTCCGGGGCGAAGGCATGCCTTGGCCTTCTCTAGCATGCCACACCGTGTGGCGATGCTGTGTGCCTACCGCGGCTGAAGAACCACTCGTGCGATGACAATGGCGGACTGCATTACCAGGGCGCGGTATGATTGTTTTGTCGGCCTCGGCTTTTATGTGCGATAGTCTACAGCTGTTCGTGATAACCACTCCTCGTTACCTCCAACCACGAAGAGATCATCTACTTGTCCAGGCATAGATGAGCAGTCTGACTACTAACTACGCACACGACTTGCGGCTCAAAGTTTCCTTGAAAGCGTCATTGAGAAATGTCCGTGCTCATGTCCGATTCCGCGCATCCTTGCTACCTTGCTTACCGTGAACATACAGTACCTTCCATATTTCCACAGTCGGCCATCAGACACAATCGTAAGCCGAGGCGTCCACAGGCCTTTGATGACTTGTTCATCCACCTCAAGCATACACCACACCGGCTTAGTAATGACTAAAGCCAGCCCCAAGGGGACGCTGCCGACTGTCACCACCTTCGCGGCAACGCAGGAGTACAGATCAGAATCAAGCAGACAAACGCTGACAAAGCCATGACACATGGGCTCAACTCTACGCTCGACGCAGCTATCGGAGGTGACTCAGCAAGTGTAATGGACATAGATCTAAACCCAACAAATGCACAGTCACCTCCAGAATCGACATGACTCAGCTTGACGACCCGCGCAGTATGCAGGATGCATTGTTCGAGAAGCCAGCATCCCCTCTGTCGCGCACACAGTAGCTCAACGACGTCTTCTCCGCAGTGCTCGACACGCCCCGCAGAACGCCGCGACAATACTGAGTGCATGTACCTACGCTTCTGAGGTTAGCCGATCACGATACGCGTGCCGACCATACCAAGGCTCTTGTGACCATCCCACCTTGTCCCGGTGTCACTCGCGGTCATCGCCAAGCACGTGGCTGGAATCTTCACCCTCCGAAGTGTCCGAGAGGACCTCAGGGTGTCAACCCGCAGAACACCAGCTCCGACGCTGCAGAATCGGCAGGAAATGTGATCACTACGGCGCTGCACGGGCAGACAATTGACATCTGGCAGTCGCCGTGGACTTGTCCTGCAGCCGCGACACCGATCTTCATGAACACCCAATCTCTGAGGAAGACTGCAGCAAGACGTAGTACCTCAGTGACGTATCATGTCCTCGGTGTCTCCGTCAAGTGCGAGGCACCGAATGAAATTGGAAGTTTCACACATGCAATGGAAAAATGATAATGTCGAGCATGGTCCGATACCAAGTACGGGGTGGAAAAGCTGCCAGCCGGGGAGTGGCGGAAACGTAACAGGGCTAGTCGACGTCGTCAGATCGGGTCCCCAATGGCAAAAGACTGCGAACAGACCTTGAATGCCGTCGCAGAAAATCGCCACGAGCAGCAAAGGAAAAGATCGCCTGCATGCCCCAACTTTGCGACCACCGTCGACCACGTCACTCCCATACACGGCACCCCTCTAAGCATCACACGTCCACGCACCCGTAAATCTCGCAACCCACTTACCTCCCCAGTCCCACCTCCACCACATCCCACCCGTCGGCCGTCATCCCGCAAGGCCCTCCCTCCCCATCTGCTTTGTCTCCACACCTAAGAACAATTGCCCCCGTCCTCCCCTGGCTGCGGCGCGAAACACGCAGTCCCGGGATTCCGACACGTACTCTGCGAGGAACACGGCCACTTACTCTCCCAATCTACTCCAAACCCGTAGCAGCCGCCTCGAGCCCCGTACTCTGTGCTCTTGCGGCACTCGTGACCGCCAATAGTGATGCCCGAAACGACGCCGGCGGCGAGGAGAAAGAGAGACAAGGTGGTGGTGATGCTGGACTTCATTATGGGAGAGGGCGGACCAGTGGGCTGTCGTTGTTTGTGGGTTTGAATTCGCAGGGGTTGCTGGAGTGTTGTGCAGAGGGGTTTGATGCGTGCGTATGGAGATAACGGTTGTGTAGCGTGCGAGAAGCTTTGCGTTGAGAGCGATGGGTGGGACTCGACGGACTATAGAGAGGAAAGAGGACGCAGGCGATTGTGGTGTTCTGGTTTGGTTATCTTATGCAACAGATGGGTCATGCCCGGATGCCAGGATTGCCGGCATTGCTGAAACACCTTGCGCTCTTGGGTCAGACTCATCCCACAATTCCACCGGTCTCAGTCCCCAAGTCATCCGCGTAGTTGACCGAGCCATCACAGCACTGCAAGCAATCGAGTCATCACCAATTTCGCTCGCCACGGCACGCCAAGCACGTGGCTGACGTTGAGGAAACCGCTTATAGATCGAACTCGCGCATCGCTCTGTGCAGTACGACCGAGGCCGAGGCTCGCCAGAGACGCACCCAACAGCATGCGCCAGGTCGAAACACGAGTACTCGCCGAGCTAGAAAGGGATAGAGACAGTGCTTCACCTGCGCTGTACCACGTCTCCCAAGAACAGCCCGTGTCAGTCAAAGACGCTCGGCCGACTTGATGAATCGCATATACCACCTTCCGCACTTCATCACCGACATTCCTTCTCTTTTCCCTAATGACGACTTATTGCCCTATCCCCTGCACTCCCAACCCCCGAAACCCCAGCCCTCGCCCTTCTCTCCCGCCTAAAACACCCGAATTGCCCCTTGGTACCCTCCCTCAACCGCTTCAACACCCCTCTCATCTCCGGCAACTCCCCCTGCAGCAGTCTCCTCGATTCCTCATCCGTCCTCTCGTCCAGCGCCAGATAGATCTGACTCTGCAAATCACCCGCCCGGTCCGTGGTGAACTGGTTCAGAGTTTGTGCCAGAAACTCGACGTCCACAGTCGCTTGCATGAGCGCCGCCAGGTCGTAATGTTGCGTCTGTCGGGCCCTGAAAGCTTGTAAGAGGGAGGAAGAAGCAGTCTCGAGTAGGTAGGAGAGAACTTGGTTTGTAAGTGTGGATGCGGTTGTGGAGACCTCGGAGTGGACGAGTACGAGGGTGAGGAGGACATCCGAGACGTAGGGGCGGACGTTTGTGGGGCGCGTGCCGGGAGCAGGTGTCCACGCGGGGTCAGCGATGCCGGCGTTGATGAGGGCGTCGAGGTGGTCGGCAGTGGGTTTGACGTAGGACTTGAATTCGCGGGCGTCGATTTGGCCGAGCGTGTCGTGGATAGTTTTGCTTTCGTCCGTGAGCTTGACGGAGAAGGAGGATTCGAATTGCGAGATGAGGTGAGGGATGATGTCTGAGCGAAGATATGCCAGGTTCGAGAGCGTCATTAGCATTCGCACACTCCTGTTGCTTGCATCGACGAGACCTTCAGCAGAGCCTTCCGCACCGCCCGAGGTCGTTCTGTGGAGCGTCGTCGTGATGCCATCTGGGTCCGAGTCAGGAGAGGCTTCTGCTTTTGTTTTCTCAGCGTTCTCCACCATACCGCTGAGAGTCTTGTACAGGCTTGTCACAAAACAGCTTCTGATGCCCTGCAACAGCTTGGCGGGTGGCGGAATGAGGACTTCAGTGGTTGCACCTGTGGCTTCGCTGATGTACGCCACTTTCTGGAAGTTGCCGATGACTTTCTCTTCGTATGCCATGAATGAAACAGGCATGGTCGTGAGGTCTCGACGTTCAGGCGCCCGCTGCCATACCTCGAGATACTTGCAGCGATCCCCGGCATCCGACTGCCATGCGGCGCAAAGCGCTTGGACGCAGCGTTCGCGCACAGTGTTGACGAGAGTCCTCAAGCTTTCATTGGAGTTGTGCGTGGACTTGATGACGGAGAGGCTGGCCAGGTCGGCCAAGGCGGTACCAACAAGTTTCAAGATGCGAGCCAGGTAATACGAGCCAGCCAAGGCGTTTGAGTAAGGTGGCCAGAACGCAAACTTCTCCCACGCCTCACCCTTTGACGGACTAGGTGCAGGCACGGTTGAGGGGTCAAATGTCAAGGTCCGCCGTGAACCCGGTGGTCCCTTGCCGCCAGCTAATTCTGGCGAACTAGGTGTTGGTGGTATTGGGCTGTACAGATCGCTGAGGTCCTCGACTGGCGCGTCCGCAAAAAGGCTCATGACGCCCTCGCGTATCTGATTGATGAGTTCCAGGGCACTGGAGCGGAGATTGGCTACGTCGTCTGGCTCCAGCTCCAGATGCTCATAGCTACCTGTTGCGCTAGCAGCGACAAAAACGGCAGTCGGAAGAGCTTTTTGAGCTTTGCCGTCGATGAATGCTTGAGTCGTCTCCCAGAACTCGTGCACTTCGCCGAGGATGCCATCAGATGAGCCGAGCAGGTTATTGAGAGATTGGTATACCTTCTCCCAAAATGCGATGATAGCAGGCATGTCGCTCTCTCTTCCGAGATCTCTGGATTTGAGCAGCGAGCTGCTGTTCGTTGCGGCTTTGAGGAATTGTGCGTTCTTCTTGACGTCCGGTTGTCCGCTGTCTGACAATTTGCGCCGCATTATTTCAATCTCGATCCGACTTCGCTCCAAGGACCTCGCAATCTTGTCTTTCAGGTAGTGGTGGCGGCTGTTCAGCCACTGCCAAATCGGATTCTCGTCCACGCCAAGCTGGAGCAGAACGCCGATCAGCTCCAGATGCTCTTCTCGATCAGATTCATCCGCGACGGCCACAGGTTTTCGTGCATGACTGTTCTTCAACCTCTGCCATACCTCGCGTTTGAATGTATCAATCTGCTGATTGGCCTCGTGCCACATCTTGGCAGTCAGCAAGATCTGCTGCGCGTCCTGCTCGGCCAGCTGACTTTCATTCGCGTGCGCAATGGCAGCTATATTCCTTGCCTGATCCGCATATTTCTGAGCATTCTTCCACGATGCCACCACAGTGTCATGATCATTCAACTTCATCGCCTCCGCTATGACTCCACTCAGCTTGAAGATCTCCCGATGTTGCTCTAAAGCGTACAGAACAGACTTGAGTGTCTCCTCCTTCTCCCGGCCGCCCAGTGTAGGTCCCCACACCTCCTCCGCCTTGGCCGACAGTTCCTGCAGCGGAGCTTTGATACCCGCCACACCATACTCCGACTCTTTGGTCAAGGCGTTCTTCTTCTTGTCACTGCTCTTCGTAGGGAAGGTGTTCCCACTCGCTGTTCTAAAGTGAGCGGTGTTCCTGCTCGAGATCCTCGAATGCCGTGCCGTGGCTCGACCCGATGTCGTTGCTGGAGGTGGTGGCGGCGACGGCGCTGCAACATCATCGGCACCCTGGTTCCGCATTTCGGTGTAGACATTGTCGATGGTGGCCTTGGCCTTGACGAACTTGTCAAAGTTGCTCTCGACCAACACCTTCAGGCTCGCGCTCTTCTGCTCAATGCTCCTACTGAGCGTGTCGAGGCCTCGCAGCAGGTCTTCAGTTGAGGCATCCTGGTGCACCTGCGACAGGAAGAGGGCGGGCGAGAAGGAGGTGCTGCTCAACATGAATTGATTGCGCAGCTTGAGATTCTCCTCCACCGGCAATCCCCGACTCCGCAGCGTCGTCGTGATGGACGGCTGCATCCCAAGCGGGTCCGCCTCGTCCTTGTTCACCGCCGCGTCAGGTCCCACCCCGGAAGCGGAGCGCACGGAGGCATGTCTGTCGATGTGGTAGAAGCGCGATTTTCTCGCTTCGCTGCTGGCTTTGGATGCCTTGGAAGGGAGTCGCACCGGGCCGCCATTGACGGCCTTGGGCGTGTCCAGCTCTTCGTCCGACTCGTCATCGTGCTCGTCTGTCTTGGGCCACGTGTTTGGGTAGAGGGAGCCAATGCCGTAATGGTTGAGCAGCCGACGCTCCTGATCCGCCGAGACGGGCATCGCAGAGGTGGTGGGTTCCCGGTCACCTTATCGCATGACGGTGACACGTGCCTTTCATTCCCCTCTTCGCGCATTCTTCCAATGGCCAATCATCAAAGTAATGATGGAAGGCTCGACTGGGTACCTCCGATTGGGGGGTCTGCTCAGTATCAAGAGTGGCTCCTTATGTGGGCTGTTCGGGCTAAATCTGACCCCTCACTACTGTCAATGCTCACGATCAATCCGACCTGACACGAGCGAGCAGATAATCACCACGCGCACCACGCGGTCGTCGACTCCTACATGCTTCCTCCTCCCAGACATCCGCAGCCGATGTGGCACTGCCGCGAGCCAGTGTGCAATCATGATGCATGGCAGCTGATGAATAATAAATATACTGAATGTCCACCTGCATTCAGCCTCAACGGTGCAGGTACATGTACCTCCACTCCCTCCACTCGCCCTCATCCCACAATGCATGTCTACAGCGGTGTCGGATTGCGTCTTTGCTAGACCATGATTGACCCGTTCACAGCACTGGGCCTCGCTTCCTCCGTCGTGCAATTGATTGACTTTGGCAGGAAGCTGCTGGTCGAGGGCTATGGCACCTACAAATCCGCGGCAGGAGCGACAGAGGCGCACCTGGAACTGGAAGGCGCGACGCGGGACCTTGCCTCCCTGGCAGCCAGACTCAAGATTCCGCATCGCATCGCATCAGCAAAGCCGACAGAGGATGACATCAAGCTCCAGGACCTGGCCGGTCAGTCGCAGATACTGGCCACGCAGCTGTTGGACTACTTGGACGAGTTCAAGGTCCAAGCCTCGGGAGCCAGGAGATCCTGGGAGGCCATGCGCAACACTGTCAAGCGGCAGTGGAATTCAAGCAAGATTGTCGAGATGAGGCGCCGCTTGGAAAGAGTGCAGAAGGCCATGGACAGCCACCTCATGGCGATTATGTAGTGAGTACACTGTCCTCGGCGACGCCCAGTGTCTGCTTGAAGGGCAAGTTCTGACTCCCCTTCGCTGCCTCTCAGTAACACGCAGTCGTCGGTCATGTCCGCCTTGCGTGATCTTGAGGTCACGAGTCGGCGCATCGGGCTTGCCGAGCTGGACCATATCAACAGCCTGCGGAGCGAGATGCAGACTGCGGTGGAGTTGCAAAACAGGGCCATGACAGCAGCAGCGCTGATTGCCGACAAGCAAAGCGAGACTCATTTGGCCGCCATGAGGCGCTGCGAAGAGGCGCTCAACAACCTCACGCAACGCTTGGACACCGTGCAGCGTGACGGAGCTGCTATAGCGACTAGCCAGAAAATCCTGGAGAGTCTGGTTTTCGCAGAACTATATACGCGACAAAAAGCAATCCACAAAAATCATCCGCAAACCTTCTCGTGGATCTTCGACGGCAATCAGACGCCTTTCAAGGTCTGGCTGCAAAGCGGCCACAGCGTCTTTTGGATCAACGGCAAGGCTGGCTCCGGCAAGTCCACGCTTATGAAGTTTCTCGCCGACCATCCGCAAACTGATGCTCTGCTCGACATCTGGTCCAGAGCCACAGGGCACAAGCTGGTCAGAGCGAGCTTCTATTTCTGGCACGGCGGCACAGCAATGCAAAAGTCACAGGATGGTCTCTTGCAGAGCCTGTTGTACCAGATTCTGCGGCAGTGTCCCGCACTCATCCCATCCGCGTCTGCCAGGCGATGGCATGCGGATGAAGACTTTCACCAGTTTCCAGAACCATGGAGCCCCGAAGAGCTCTCGGAAGCACTAAAGGCAATCACAGAAGCAGGGGGTCGGCAACTCTCGGCACGGTTCTGCTTCTTTATAGATGGTCTCGACGAGTACTCTGGTGACCATGGAAGGCTTGTAGAAGATCTGACGACCTTAACAAATGCCGGCTGGATCAAGCTCTGCGTCTCCAGTCGCCCGTGGACGGTCTTCGTCGATGCATACAGCTGCAATAAGGAGCATATGCTGGTGTTGCAAGATTTGACAAGGTCTGACATGGACTTGTACATAAATGGCATGTTGGAGAAGGATACCCGCTTCCAGAAGCTGGCCAGCAAAGATGTCCGCGCATGGCGACTGGTGTCGGAGGTGAGAGAGCGCGCTGAAGGGGTTTTCCTCTGGGTCTTCCTGGTAGTGCGCTCACTTCTCCGCGGGTTGTCAGAGAAAAACGATCTGGAAACTCTGGAGATGAGACTGCGTGCTCTTCCTTCCGATCTCAAGGAATACTTCACCCTAATGGTCAAGACCATTGACCCGATACACCAGGAGCACACTGCCGGCACCTTTCAGCTTGCTATACACGCCGCACCCTTGCCTCTCATTGCATTCTACTTTCTGCCCGTCGTCCTCAAAGAGCCGGACAGTGTCCTGAATGCGCCAATCGAGTACGTTGGTGACGAAGAGGAATTTATCGAGAAGACGACCGAAAAGATCAATGCCTGGTGCAAAGATCTCCTTGAAGTTCACAAAATTTCCGACGCGGATGGTGATCACGTCAACGAGCTGGACTACAAGGTCGATTTCTTGCATCGCACCGTCAAAGACTTTCTCATCGACAACTTGGACATCCAGGAAATCTTCGCCCAACGTGTCAGAACAGGTTTTGAGCCGTGGCTGACACTTGTGCGCCTCCACATTGCACAGGCGAAGGACCTCAACATCCATTCACGCGACGATCAAGATGTCAAAATCTTTGCAGGTGTCGCGAACGACCTTATGTACTTTGCAAGTAGACACGAAGAAGATGGTAAAGCGGTACCACCTGTCATTCTGAGGGAGTTGGACAGCATAGGTCAGCATTTCCGGAACTTACCACCACGAGCAGGTCTGCCACGCAAGCGGATACCAGGGCCGCCGTCTCACTGGGCAAATCTTTGTCCAGTCACTCATATCGACTACTTACTCGCACCTCGCAACCTTGGCCAGTGTGACTTCCTCAGTCTTGCGGTTGCCTACAACCTCGAGGCCTACACAAAATGGCACCTCACTCAGATTCCCGCCGCTACTGGCAGCAAAGAAGGCTGGCCCCTCCTCAACTACGCCTTGCACCCCGTGGCATCAAACCCGAGCCGCATGGACGTCAAGCGCTTGCCCCCATACGACATGGTCCTCCTCCTTCTCAACGCCGGCTGTGATCCAAACCAGAATGGCGAGATACGCAAATGTACTGTGTGGCAACTATACCTCCACCGGTGTCATCAGGAGAGCGATAGCAGACTGTGGCCCGTGGCGAAGCTGCTGCTGGCGTTTGGCGCGGACCCGGATGCGAGGATCGAGGTGGGCACGAGGGAGGAGACTTCATACGTCAACCTCACGCAGAAGGTCAGGACGCCGGTGAAGCATACCGTGCCGGTACTGGCTGACGTGCGAGCGGTGCTGAAGAGGTGCTGTGTCGGCGAGCAAGTGGACGAACTTGGAGAGACGCTCGAGGCTGCACGTGCACAGCGAGAGGCCGTGGAGCTGGAGGTGGCGAGGAGGGGATCGTTTTGGAGTCGACTGAGGGCGTTGCGATTGCAATAGTGGTCACTTTCGGGAAGGTCGGATGGAAAGTATCAACGCTCCCTCTTCACCGGATCGGCGTGCGTGCCCTTTCTGACCTGACTATGGAGTAGACGATAGCTCCGAAACTGCTTTACGCCGCACTCTTGTCCCTTTGCCCCTCAACCAAAAGTCGCTTCAAAGTTTCTGGATCTACTGGCAGCTTGTAAGCACGTACGCTTATGCTGGAGCCTTCAGCCATAACAGAGGCTCCGACATCATTCACCGGCTGCGGATCGTACTTGCGGCTAGTCATCGCCCAAAGAAAATGGGATTGAATGAAAGCGAGCAAGCAAGTACCGCATGCCTTGATGTGCCCTGACGCCAGGTCACGCCAGTACGCCACAGCTGATTCAACCGCCTGATTGTGTAAAGCGATCGCGCGTACTCTTTGCTCCTGAATCCGTTCCGCTGAGCGTGAGCCTGACAGCAACATGAAGTTACTGGACTCGCCGTCCGCCAGGTCTCGCTCTAAGCCAACCAAGTCATTCTGAAGTCCTACTGCCAGTTTAACCTTCGACATTGTCTTTTTCAGTTTGGCTTTTTGGTCGTCCGGGAGCTTTTGAGTTTGGAAATGGATTCGCACCAGCAAAAATAGAGGTGACAAACCGATAGTCTCCTTTCGCAATGCGAGATATCCTTTCTCGTCGGTGAAGGCCTCGGGACCTGTGCGCTGTCTAAGCTCCAGAACCAAGGAATTCCACAACTTGCTCACAGCCAGCATCAGCTCCATGTAGACGGCGTGCGGAAGGATGGCTTTGACATGTGCGATGAAGGCAGATATGAGCCTTGTCATGGGTGTCTCTAGGTCGCCACTTCGATCGACCTCCTGACGCGTCGAAATTGGGTACGCTGCTCGACAGAGCATAATGATGCCCCTCGTCATCATACTTCGAGCGTTGTCGAACCGCATTTGAGCTATAGCGTCGTCGACGAAACAGAGCAGCCCGAAGCAAGCTGACATAGCTAGGATGATGGCATCGTCTTCTATCGACGGAAAGCATTCTGCTACAGCACCCACGTCCTTGATCGCACGAGCATGGGCTTCTACCAACGAGTGCGTCGCGGCGGTGATGTACAGTTCTGCGTGAGCTGCTTCTAGTCGGAGAAGGCGAGTTTCGTCTGGTAGCCGGTTCTGGATTCTCAAATCTGGAATCAGAAGGACCGGATCGTCGATAAGAGTACGCTGCGCATGCCCGATTGTTTCTTCACTCATTTTGAGATCCGATCTATGTAATGCAGATTCAAGACACAAGACGATGTGCTGATATACTGCCATTGATGAGTGTCGCGGCTGCGGTGGCGAGAACGACCAGGCTTCAGATATTTCAACGCCCTTATAGTTATATGCGTTAGGTCCATAGTGTGGAGTTTCGGCACTCGGGTCGTACTTGGCTCGCGAAGTTGCGGTGGGTCGCGGGCGTACTATTGAGCGCTGCCCATTGGCTTGGTCTGCAAGAGGCCCGATTCGGCAAACACACCAGGTCATGGTCCAAGACAGGGGCTTGACAAAACTTCGCTAACTACGTGTGCTTGTGATGTCCTGGCTCTCCATTGACATCCCTGCGCGGACGTTCGAGATCACATCCTCTGGGTAGCACGATATTCGGCATTGGGACTCAAATCGCAGGTCGATGGCACGGTGGACGCCGTACCAGCATAATTCATGGGCCACTTTGCTCACATCGCATCACTGAACACAGGCCATCTATCTTTCAAGATCGCCCGCACAGTCATTCCCCGTTTGACTCGGACACGGGCGGGGGCGTCCGATTCGTTGCGCTCTTGCGCGTCCGGTCTGATGCACAGGTCTGGTATCCTCCACTTGTGATAGCTCGAGACATTGGTGAAGGCCAAGCAAGGCCTTCTATCCGCGGCGTAGCACCAGCTCAATCACGCTATTGCCAGACAAGCGTGGCATAAGACATCGCTGGCTCTGCTTGCCTATGAGTCCGTGACGGACTCGCCATTAATCTCCGTCATATATGCCATCTCACGTGGTAGTCTCCATAGGCGTATGTTTTCGACGGCGCGCCCTCTCCATTCATCGTCTTATTGCCTAACGGACAACAACCGACGGATGTCCAGGTAACTTCGGTAGCCGATGGCAGACTCGGTGACCTCCTGTGTGAGACGAACGAACAGATCCGACGCACTCATGGCCAGCGAATAAATGAATCAACATAGCTATCCTGACCACACAACAGCTACATCAGCCTTTCTCAGACTGAGAACAGCAGATCTTCTGCCCGCTCCCATTACGTGACACGCTGAGCCTGCCGTTATCTGTCTCGGAAGCGCACTAAGATGCTTGGGCGCACTATCAAGTAATTGAGCCGCATTGCGATATTACTGTGTGGATCCAAAGTCGGCCCTGAGGCCTCGATGACTTGCCCAGGACGACCAGTAAGCCAGCTCGATGCTTGGCTTCGTCGTTCCGGCCAGCCGGCTGTGTCATGGGGCCACTGGGAGTCCAGGTCGAAGGCGATTTGACGAATGGAGGTCTCCAAGTGTCCTGCGCAAGCTTTTGCTTTCTCTAATCTTACTAACGGGCAAGTGCGAAATTCGGACCGTACAGGCCAGAAGAAATTCGCGAAGTTCAGCCCCAGAATGCTTTACTTGGGTCGGGGACCGAAGTCAGAATTGACCGCCATCTAGCTTTCTGCGCTCAACCGGTAAACATCCAGTGCTTGAAGGAGGGGCCATGTCTCGGCTTGTCTCCTTCAGAGACAGAACTCCGCCCAGGTTAGATGTCTGGCACCACCAAATTTCGAGCATAAAGTCGTCCATTGTGCTTGCTCTCCCCCACTCCCGACCAATCCACCACAGCTACTGTCCTACCCAAAGGAACCGAAATGCGATATCTCTCTATTATCGCGCTCTGGCCGCATCTTGTTCTAGGATGGTACTGCGTCAAGACCATGTCCAACGGTGTGGTACTCGATTGGTGTCTCCCCGATCAGGAACAGTTTGATAGTGGGCAGAGAACCCCGACGCCATGGTAAGTACGATGAGTTGACATCTCTAGCACGTTGGCCTGATTTTCATCTTCTGCTTGTAGCATGGGAGTCTGCACTGCCAACGACGCAGGATGTGATCCCCAATATTACAATGTAAATGCCGGCAGTGAACAGTATTGGGGGGCGAAGTGCAACCTGGGCCAAGACCCGTAAAGGCATCTCTGAAGGGCGGCTCGACTGCTGCCTATCGGAACGGGTGGGGTTGAGGGTTGGAAGGGATTCTTACGCCAATGCACAGCACGTCGGAACGGGTGTTTTTGAAGGAACTATTTCACCAGTGTACTGTGCAATTCTGCAGGTAGCCAAAGTGTAAATTCTCGGAAAGAAGTGGACTTTGATCTCAAAGATCTGGACGCTCGCTTTCTCGGAGTACTGGCATGGTACCCTAAATGCTTGAGAGACGACACAGTCGATGAAGGATGCTGACTTACCTGCTGCTATGACTTCGTATCATCGTAGCCGAATCTAACTTCCCGACTGGCTGTCAAATTTTCGATCGTCACAAGCTGCTCTGGATCAGGTCTCACATGCGGAAATTATGTGGTATATACGCCGGCCGATTCGTGGTACAGCCTCCGACAGCTAGACAGCAAAAGTCCAGTTATATTTCTCCTAGCCAGAGCCTACTGCTGCCGTCAGACCTCATTACCCTCATTGCTACTTCCTGCATCACAAAAAGAACATCAGCATGCGTCCTTCCAGCGTTATCGTGGCCCTGGCCTGCCTTACCGCCAAGACGATCGCTTCAGATTGCGGCTTCATCAACATCGGGACCCTCTGTCCTCCGTCCCCGTATCCCTGGCATTGGCGTGTACGGTTCATCTTCCTGCTGAAGGGCTCCCACTGATTTCCATCGTCCAGTGCTACGCGAGCTACGATGACCTATCGATAGCCCAGCCTCCACGGAACAACACGTGCAACTTCCTGTCCGGGAACGACGATGTGAAGAACTATTGTGTAAGCCGGTCGGTCTCTAGGCTGGCAAATTGTCGCTGACTAGGATGGATGCAGTGCTTGAACCAGTACAACTCTCCGGGAACCTTGTGATCCAGCCGAGATGTGCAGTCGTGGGCGGGGTCGGACACTACACTTTTCAATTTCTCACGTGACACGCACTACCTTCGCTCTCAAGATCAATCTCTGCGTAGATGACTAGATTTATGTAGTTACAGGCAAATGAGAGTTGGTCAACCGTCCCGAAGAGACAAATGTCTCGCAGAGCGTCCAAATCAGCAGATCAGGCCCACCTCCCTTCTACTTGGGCTTCATGGCCCGACGCGTGGCTCTGTATTCTCAGCAGCATTGTTATCTTACCGGCCACATACGAAACCGAAGTTCCGGACGAAACTTGGCACATGTTTGATTTCTTCTGAGACCGACCTGAAATCTTCAGCGCGTGTCCCAATGACATGGACCCTATGCATGCCAAATCATAGCCAAGAATGTCATATGGTATGCCATGCCTTTAGGCGTTTACTCAGACCAGCCACACCGATATCTATGCTCCGTGACAAGCAAGAGGTAAATCGCGCAGAAAGAGTCTGGCCTCATGCAGAACCAGCCCATCCATAATGATCGGCGTTGGCGGTATGCTGTCGCAACCTAACCTCCCATTCATTCAGAGAACCTCTCGACCTTACTCCACAGTGACCATGTCAACAATCACGTGCATAGACAGACAATTCTACATCCACAAAAGAGACGTCAAGGTTGACATAGCCATAGTAGGAACCCGTCCTTTCCAACCTGTACTGTTTCACCCCTACCAACATCTCCCGCCCGTGCATGGATGATGCCCTCAAATGACGAGCTAAAAGCACTGGGCCCTCCGCTCCCACGTACTGTGCTTCTCGACCCACAAAGACTTGTAATCTGGGTTGCACCGCCCGTTTTTCTTTGAACATTTATATGACTATAATCAAGCTTCGCGTTAGTTACGAACAAAAGCGCAAATGGGGGCTTGGGATGATGAATGTACCGGGTCGCAGAGCTCTGTAGTTCCATAGGCGCCTCCTTCTTCGATGTTGGGGATACAATGGCCCCCATTTTTGCTGGGTTGACAGGACCACTACGAGATGTTAAAAGCCGGAGGGAGATGGAGGAGCGAGTCTACGCATACGGCTAGAACTACAGGGATGAAGAGCAGAATGGCCACCTTCATTGTCGCTCAAGTGTTCTTGTGTTATTTGTCTTTTGGATCGAGGACGGAAAATGGGGAAGGAAGTGATAGTCGCAGCTGGACCCGCTTTGCGGATGGTTGAAATTTATGAAGCCACGAATGATCCGACAACAGATGAAGCACGAATGCTTGGAAGGTCTCGGTTCGGCAGTTCGAGCGGAAGCAATCAATCGATCGGTCGAGGGGCCAGGGACGCTTGTGAGGGAGAGCGAGGTTGGGGATTTGGCAAGTGATCGTTCTGGGTCTCTTCTTACGGCGGTGCCTGATCTTCAATCGTACAGCAGCCTGTAGGGTGACAGAATCGTACAAATAGTGGAGAGTTTGTAAGGTACCCACGACAGGCGAAAGCAAGTGAGGTCTTCATTACAATTGTGAGATCTTTGGGAGGTTGAGCAGACAGATTCGTGGCTCATCAGCTGGCCAATATCACCCTCACTAGGCGGAAATTACGGTTGCCTGAGGTTAATGAAGGTGAGCGTGGTATACCTCGTCGCCAAGCCGATTTAAGAGTTGGTCTACGATTGTGCAAACTGGGCTGTATTCATCCGACTGCGCTACCGGGAACAACAATCTGTTTTGACTTCGCGCATCTGAAGCACTGTTCCAACCGAGGATGCCTCACAAGCCTTTCTCTACGACGAATCGCCCCTTGGTACACACGGCATGCAGGCTGTCGTAGCTCAACCACTCATCCTCACCATTCCCATCTTGCAAAAGTTCATCGCTGCCCCTGGGTTCTTGTCGAGTATTTCTTGGCTCCCCTCAAGTGGCAATCTCATCACTCGTACGTCCCACAATCCTAGTGCACTTTGTCAAAATTAAACCGAGCCTTGCACGGCACCGGAAGCTCGGCCATAAGCTGGAATTCCGATTATGAGACTTGAAAGCTCGATGTGACGACTAAGGGCAAGCACATGACTGCACTACCCCAGGGACGGAACGTTCGGCAAAAGTCATTGTAAGAAGTCTGTGAGGCGTGTAAGCCAGCATGATGGCCAGCATGGCCGTTGGGCCAGGATCCAGAAAATTCAAAGGTCATGAGGTTGACATCGTTCGGTGGGAGCTGTTGGCGCGCTCAGGGGACTTGGGGTGCCGATCTGTTTGAGGCACTATTCGCCCACCGGAAGAGCTGTAGTAATGGTGTTGCGGCGAAGCGGAAGGTATTTTCGAAGGGCTGTCATGAGCGAAACCAAGGATCTGGCGTGGACAGCATTGCGCGGATGCTCCCAGTCGACTGCGGATCAATAGTGAAGTGCCAGACGCAGGCCTATCCGAACAGACCAACCATCGGTGCCGTCAAGATCAAATCTGAGGATCGTCACTCGCACCGTCTCGCAGAATCTCGGAGTTTCGGTGACATCGCCAGCGACTTTGGCGGAGTGAGAAGAAACACTACCGAGACCGATCAAGAGTATCGTACGGAGATGTTGTAGGCGCCCATCGCTTAGTGCGAGCCGTGAGATGATTCAGTCCCCAATCCTTGAAGAAACACGATCGGCTATACGCTCCGGACATACCTTAGGAAGTGGGAAGTCTTGAGATCGACAGCAAGTAGTATGGGTTGATAGAAATGCATTGTCATCCTATAGAAAAAGAGGGTATAGGCCATGCAGCCGGATGGCTTCGATGCTGCTGCTCGACAGACTTCGAGGAGATCAACGTCCACTGTGCGATTAGTGTTCAATGCCAGCTTCCGAGATGTCAATAGCGATGACACGTAAGCGCTGGAGAAAGCATCCACAAGATCAAGGCTAACGTAGTCCGTGACCGGTGGTATTGGCTTTGATGCGTTCTGATGTGTCGTCCACATGTGCTCTTGAATAGCCGAGATAGCTAGTGCAAACCTCGTCTTCGGATCCGCCGGGGACGATGATGAGAATGACGTGTTCGTAATCGTCATCTGAGTCGTAGTAAGGGACAGGATTGATCGCCTGCACAGTAGTGATGCTAAGCTTTCTGTTATCTATTGATCTGATGTGCTGAACCCCTCCCATGGTAGCTTCCTCAATAGTGAGGTGAATGAAGAGAGGGTCGCAATGGTCTGCTATTGTTGTTTCCTGCAAAAAAGGATGAAGGACTTGATACGAGACTCAGGCTCTAGGTCAGATGATTTTTATGCCTGCTGATCTCGATATTGGTGTCATGGTCGCGTCAGTCCTTTGATGTTGAGCTAGCATCGAAGAGGAGAAGATACTATTCAAGAGTATCGTCAGCAAAATAGAGGCATGTGGTAAACGTGCGTTTGATTCCATGGAGACCAGCTAAACTGATCAGCCCGCGGGCGCATTGCGCGCGCCACAGTGTACGCACTCTTGCAACCCAGTCCACGGCTAATTCTTCTGTCATGCTCAATGCATCGTACACCTCCATAATGCGTCAACACCCGAAAACCACGTCCCAAACCCACGCTCCATTGCCGCGAACCGACTACTTCAGCTTCTTCTTCGGTCTCAGCTGGTTGGTGTGGCCGCACTTCTTCTTCCTGCAGTTGCTGGCACGCGGCGGCAGACGGGCGTAGCACTTGCGGCAGATCATCTTCTCGCAGTTGTACTTGGAGGCCAGGGCCTTGAGGGAGGGCTCGATGATACCACCACGCAGGCGGAGGACCAAGTGGAGAGTGGACTCCTGTATTAGCTATTAGTCTGCCAAGCCTATAATGCTCCTTCCGCAATTCAATCTCGCTCTGCTGTGTTCGTTGCGTACCTTCTGGATGTTGTAGTCGCTGAGGGTACGGCCATCCTCAAGCTGCTTGCCCGCAAAGATCAAACGCTGCTGGTCCGGCGGAATGCCCTCTTTGTCCTGGATCTTGCTCTTGACATTGTCAATGGTGTCAGAGCTCTCCACCTCAAGGGTGATAGTCTTGCCCGTGAGGGTCTTCACGAAACTGCATAATCACCATTAGCATGCTCATCGTCGCCGTTGTTGGTGGAATTGTGCTCGAAGGTCGCCGAGGGGGCTTACATCTGCACTGCAATCGCATTGTCAGCATCATCACATTAATATCATGGATACGGTCCTTGAGCATGGACTTACTCCTGGCTGACTTAGTGCAGGTTTGTCGAATGCTGTGGTGATATCGCCGTCGCACGAAGTTCGACGATGGAAATCGTGCAAGTGCGCCGGGGGCGGGATGTTCCGAAGTCGCCACAAACCTTGGCGCTGTGGCGAAAGGCTTGACGTGCAATCCGCTCAAGCTCGTCTTAACAGATGACACCACATACACCCTACCCCGCCACACCTGCAGGAGCCTTTGTTGCATTGTTTCAACATGCTGCAACGCCGCACTTGTGTCCGATGCCACCCTCGTATCCGGGCCCGGTTAGTAGCTTTGACAGATACTTCGATACTTCGTTGGCAGACCGCACGGAACACAGGGAAACGATGATTGCTATGGTCCTCTCGGTCTCGCTCCTTCATGGTGTCCTACCTCGGAATTGCATGTACGTTCCGCCCCAGTCACGAGTTCGCAACACGAATGCTTGCTATGATAGCCGCCGTGGCTGCCAGGATGGATTCTCAGCCTTCAGTCAGACAAGGCATGTCATAAGCATGTGCATTTGCTGTTGTCGGACTGAAAGACAGATATGTGCGAGCTCAGATACCCGAGTGAGGCGCTTTTGACAACATGCCTTGCACCGCTTGTCTCCGGCTTCGAAGGTAGCTCGAACGTTGCACTGGCGGCCTTCGCGTTTGCATCTGACCACGCTCTGCCGGAACATTCTGACCAAAAATGGGTTGATTCATGAGTCTCGTCCCACAGTCTGCTTGGTATCTCAGGTTGTATGGTTCTTGCGGCAGAAGTCACTCGGTCCCTGAGGTAAGTCACAAATGACATTCAAGGCATTCACAATGATGCATATTGCGGCGCTGTGGGACCCGTTTGATCGACCACATCAGTTGCGAACTGCATGTTTATGTGCCTGGTGACCAACGATCGCTCCTTCTCAAGTTTGCAGACTCGTGAGCTGCTTACACTCGTGCCCAGCATTCCAAATCGTCTGAGATACTACGCGCACTGCTTCGCGAAGGTTTGTGGCAACCCCACTCGGTCCAAACCTGATAGCCTACTTAGGTACACATATTTGCATTTCACGAAATTCCTTCTTCTATATTGGGTCCTATGCATGCGTGGGCGGAAGCTTGCGGAGATAGCCTCCCAAATCATCTGCCACGAGCAGACCTGGTCATCAACCACTCGCCGTCGCAACGGGTACGCGCAATCACAGGCGCCACATTGCGATAACACCCTGGAACCGGGAGCACAACCAAAGGCAGCTGCAACACTACGAACGATCCCAAGCCCCTCGAAGCCCTCGATACTGTAGCCGCCCAAACCTTAAAGTAGTGCCGACCAGACAATGCATAACTTCGAATCGCATGTCATTCGAGCAGAGCTATGTTCATCTGGATTAACATATATCTTACAGCCCCGCCCCTCGCCATCAAGCTCCAGGCACCGATCACTGTCCTCGTTATCCCACCGCTGCCCGCAAACGTCATGTCTGCACAACACCCGCCGCACACCTACAATGTAGCGAAGGAAAGACAGCAAGCAAAGGCAAACATTCATTGTTGGTAGTCCGATCGCCATGCCCCAAAACAAACCATACCCTCTTAATGCAATCGCCAGCAGACAGAAATGTAACTCTAGCTAATACATGCTCTCATAATCCATACAAATGCAGCGCCACTTCGAAACGAATGCTCCCGATCCAATTCCCATGCCCTTTTCCTATTCCATGCCACATCATAGCCATGCCATGCACCCCCGCCTCAAACGACAAGACAATCCAGTACAAATTGCTGTCATCGCAGTAGTTCTATGCTCTGAGCTGAACTCTACAAATGTCAATGTAAATATATGCTCGCGATGTCCGATGGTCATGGCGACAATTTTGGTACCGCTGAGCGTTACCCGTGTGGGTGAGAATTCTCTATCATTGCATTCGCCTCCCAAACACGCAGCAATCCCACATAAACACAGCGAAAGCATGCAAACGCTCCTCGAGATGTCCCAACGATCGGAGCTGCCGATTATGGCGCTTGACGAACCGCAAAAACGCCCGTCGCAATGCTGACATATCGAGCGTCTGTCTAATCAAAGTCATGCGCAAAGCATCAGTGTACTGCGAGATTGGCCAGATGACCATGGCGAGCCGGTCGTGATGTCGAGATGTGTGGCGCAAAGTAATGGTGTTGCAGCGCTGCATGCAGCTGCATTAAACGGATGCAGGTCGGTCGGGATGATCACCCGGCCGATGCGTCATGCAGCAAGCGAGGCTGCCACAAAGCTCGAACCAAGCACCGCAAGGTTCGCGGCTTAACCAAACAAAGAAGCTGAGGTAGCGATTATTGTTGTATTGTACATATGCCTGGAGCGTGAGGTGGCTGCAAGTCGCGTCCAGGGTGGAGTTGCGAGATGGTGTGCTGCACTTGGTGTGGAGCGATTCCGGCTAAGCGCCGCCTGGCGGGATCCCATGATCATCCATTGATGAGCCGAAATGCTGGGACTACTCCTGTTCGGCAGGAGTATGACAGATAGGCTCTGAGAAGGTACACCTTTTGTGGACCCGTGAACCATATGGATGGCTAGTGCTGAGCAGCCGAGGTCGGCTGACTATGCTGCGCCTCGTAGTCTTGCAGAGGCACAAAGCGCCCCGCCTCCATGGTCGGCAGCATGCCCGCTTGAGTGCTTGTGAGCGACGGATACCGCGGAGCTTGCGACATATGCGCTTGCTGGTACGCGTAGGCCTGAGCCGAGCTCGGGAGTCCAGTGGCGGGTGACCCGCTCAAATAGCTATTGTATTCCCACGAAGCGTTGTTCTGCCTCGCCGCCGACAAGTCAGATGAGTACGCTGATTGGGGCTGGTGCCAGGATGTCGAGTGTCCAGCATCAGAGACGGGCACGCCAAGACGCAGGTCTGGTGGACCTCCTGACGGTCCGAGGCTGACGCCAGCCGGCGCACCCATGGGCGGGTATGCAGGCGAGCTGGTGACCATGCCATGTCCGTATGGAGCATGGCCATGGGATGTCACGGAGCCGGGAGTTGAATGAGGGCTTGCGCCTGGCCGATGTGATGAATCTATGGCGAGGCCAGGATCAGACGTCCTCGTGGCGACAACTGAGGAGGTGGTGTACGACGGCCCTGCGAGGGGGGTATGCAGAGCACCCGCCGTCGAGGAGTAGCTCGCAGACTATATCACATTTACGTTAGCCACAGCCAATGAAGAAAAGGGAAGGTGCGGCATATGGATCATGCGTCATGCATCATGCGGGTAGGGGTGACTTGCATATTTGCCAATGATCTTCTTCAAGGCCGTTGCCAAGATCCGCCACGGGAACACCTTCACGTCCTTCTCGATATTTCTGGGTTTCGGATTTGGGAAGCCCATGATGAGCTTGAAGAATTCCTCGCTGTCTGGCTTCGCCTTGGATACAGTCGCAGGCCGAAAGCCTTCGAGATTGCGGCGAATACGGTTCTTCTCTTCCACTGTGAAGCGGACAGCTACAAGTGACTCCAAAAGAGAGATGGTATCGACGCTGGTGACGTAGCACTCCTGCTTCTCTTCCCACCAGATGCAGCTGACGCAAATGCTGTTTGGGACCCGAGTCTCCAGCGTGACCGGCTCGAATGTTGCAGTGATCACGCTGCCAGTTTGACTACGCCTGAATTGTACCAGTCGTCGCCTAGTGTCCCACTCCGCGCTCGTCCACTCGTTGACCATCGAGTTGAGATCCCCCTGGATGCTGAGCACAGCTTTGGAGTTTGACGGGTAGATAGCGTATGGGTTGAAACTCGGGGTGACGGTTGAGCCAGGCGTCGATGGTGAGTTCTGCAGCGTCGACGTGCGCACCAGTGGTGGATTCGGCCCTCCTGCAGGCGACGGCAGTAGATTTGGGGTCCTGCTTGCTGCTGACATTGTTGCGGCAGAGGGACTCCTGGTTGCAGAAGTGCCTTGATTGTACCATGACGGGCTGTGGATAGCTTGAAGTGACGGAGTAGTCTGTCCATAGTATTGCTGCGTTGGTGGCAGAGGAGCACTGTACGCTGGCTGATACTCTTGCGGATTCGAGCTGATCCGACGGTTATGCGCGTACACGTCTGGGAGGCTAGGGCGTCGAAAAGGCGATGTGGGGGTTGTCGATGCAATTGGTGTTGAGCTGTAGGAGAGGTGATGCAGAGACGGCTTTTTGAGCGGTGATCGACGAGGTGATGCCGTCAGTGAAAGCTTACGTTTCCTGGGTTCTTGTGGCGAGTCCTGGGGATAGCAAGCCGGTGTGTCGATGTAATGAAAGTCTCCAAGCTCTAGAGAGGCTGACTCCCAAGCGACAGGACTGTTGTCAAAAATCAGATGCAGCGGCGCATATTCGTCTGGCGAATGTGTTGATCTCAGCGATGGTGCGATTGCGGATAGCTCGTAGGAGTACATGCTTCCGACTTGAGTTGCTCGCGACAAAGTGCTTTCGACCTTTGCCGAGCCGAACATCAGACAGGCCTTGATCTGTGGCGCGTCGAAATCGTAGACAGATTTGAAGTAGACAGTGACTTTCGTGCCTTCTGATCCTTGGTCGGGTGTCCAGCTGGTTATCTCCGGTTTTTGTCGCGGAATAGTCGAAGGATACACCGGTGGTTGTGCATACTGCTGACCATAGTATCCCTGGTCATGAGTTCCGCCGTACTGTTGAGCAGATGGCACTATGGAAAGAGCATTCGACTGTGGCAGGCCAGACGGTACGGGCGCCTGAGAGCCTACGTACTGGGAAGGGTAACTTTGGTGGGCACCAAAGCCGGCATAGTCTTGCCCGTGTTCGGGTCTGGTGGTGGGATTGTATTCTGCAAGCGTCACCGTCACAGTCAGTCATCTGCCTAAATCCTTCATATGCGCGCACCAGGTGGGCGGTGCCGTCATCGGCGCGCGTGTGACCGTGCAGGTCCTGAGGCAACCAGGCACGTGTGCGATTTGAGGCTCGAACTTACCGCCATACACGTCGTAAGCTTGCGGCTTTTCGTACTCCGACATGGACAATAAATAGCCTCGTGGATCCGACTGGGCCAATGGCCCGTTGTCCCTATACGAGCGGTAGCTTTCGACCACTGATATGGGTATGCCGCAATCTTCGTCAACGATCAGAAATGACTTGCTGTCTCGTCTCTTGTGCTATTGAGGCCTCAGTCAGCGATATCGCGCATCGTGTGGCTAAGCAGATAGGCAGCAGCAAGTTCGTGAAAACAATGATTGCGATCAATCAGTAGGACTGGAGGGGGGGTTGGGTTGTCGATCGAACAGTTCGGGTGGGGTCAAAATGAGACGCACCTGACGCATATGAGTTATTTCGTCCAGCGTTGCAATGGAATGGCTTCCGTCAAGATGGAAGCTGCTGCTGCGAGAGGGCAGTCTGCTGCAATTTGTACGACCCAAGCAGGTGATGTATGGGCGTAAAGTACGCCCAAAGCAAGGCTGGACAGGGATAATGAACGGTTGGTCCCAGCGTACAAGCAGCTACCCGTTCCAAGACATGCAGAATTAGAAGTTCTTCTTTGATGTTCGCAGCGAAGGCGTTCGGCAGCCAACAAATGCTGATATGGCGCGGCGATCCGATGAATCAAATTCCGGGATTTAGGCGTTCACGCAACAGTTCGCAGGAGATTGCAGGCCGTTCCGATGCTGGACCCAAAGTGCTGGCGCTTCGCTACTGTACTTAGCCGCACCGATTCCAACTTCGGCGTCGAAGCAACAGCGCTGTATCGACTTTGACTCTGATCAAACCAAAACAAATACCTGAAGCAGGATTAGTTAGGAATGCACGCGGATGACTTGCCGTGGCCCAGAAGGCCACCGCCCTGCTCGCTCACCGTCAAGTGGACAAAGAATCTGCCCCACCAACCTGGCAGTGTTGTCAACGTAAAACAATGCTATGTGGGCAATGTCGAAGATTGCACGATTCAGGGCCTTGAGCAAGAGGCCTGATGGAGTTTCCAAGGGAGAATAGCGCACAAATTTGTGAGTTGTTTTTTCCCACTCTCGTCCGTTGTGAGCCGTTGTTTGGCACGGAGCTTCGACTGGCAGCGCCACCTGATATCAGGAATGCCGCTACAGAGGGAGCCCAACCTCGTGATAGCAGGCTCTGGCGGAGAAGTGACAGGCGCAGTGTCAGCACCTCCAGCCTTGCTACGCGCGTATCCTGCAGTGGTGGCTGATGTTGACGGTGTCGCTAGATCGTGCTGATCTGATTTGTGAAGGAGGTGTGGTGACTGACCAGGTAGGCGGACCAGTGTGAGGAATGCCAACCGTTCAGTCGGATGGTCGTCAATGGGTCGACGAGTGTTTCAGATCCTTCTGGAAGAGCTGTCGTCGAGAATATGTGTCAGTGAAGCCTCGCAGGAGCGCAGTGGAGGCCAAGTAGTGGAACAGTTCCAGAGAGCCTCTAGAACTAAGAGCCGAGAGGGTGGGGATCGATGACACTGAAGTACAACAGTACGAGACAACGCAATCGATAAATAAAATGAGCGACAAGCAACGGCCCTCTCAATTACGCAAGAGTGAGTGCGCGGATTCAGATAGAGGCGACAAGCCAGACGGTGCATGAGACGATCCATACAAGGCGCAAGTGGCCGATTCCAGCAGGTGACTCGGTTCACGACGCCAGCCAGACCTCCCATGGCAGCGCCGCATTGCGTCGTGTGAGGCCCTGGGGCATTTGGAGGCCCCTTCCTGGAGTCGATCAAAGCGATAACAGCGGCAGAATTTAGCTCCTATATTTAACGGCATCCTTGCGTAGAGGCTTAGAGCACCGTCGGTGGAGAAGCTTAAAAGTTTAATGGCACTACTGAGCGGCGCGCTGCTGCTCCGGCAGCATAAGGCCTGCACTCCGGGCAGTATTTGTCTCTCGATCTCGGCGGCGCGCCGGTTGCAATTGGCCTTGTCGGGCATGGTCGGGCTCAAGAAGCTGTACGCTGTCAAAGGTACACAAGAGGAGCCGCTCCGGCAGCCATCACGCTGGCAAATGGATACACAAAGCAGCTGGACCTTGGAGGGCCATCCCTTGCTGTCGCAGCGCGAACCGAACGGCTGCCAGTCGCTCAATTCATCGCGCCGCTGCACGCCATTGGCCGGAGTGCCACTTGTCGAACTAGCTGGCGTTGCCAAACGACTCTTCGGGCCCGCGTAAACACAGGCAGATAGTCGTCAATTCATGGAGCTGATGTCCGTACCGACCAGGGTTTCCATTGCAGAGTTTGAGTGTCTATAATTAGGGAGCCAAAGGTGTTGTTGGCAACTGCGGGCAAACCCCACAACGAGCCGGTCTTGGCTACATCAGAGCCTAAAGCGTGCTAGCGCTGGCTTCTCACGATTTGGACGCAGGTACAGCTTGGAGTCCGTGGGATCATCAGGCAACATTTTACCTTGCGCAACGGCCAGTCGTCCTTCCGTTCGCTGTAGAACAAGTTCAACTCTATACCTTGTCTGCCCCATCCCTTCCAACGGCAGCCGAACCACCGCTTCTACTCGCTCGCAGGGCTGCAAGCCGCACGCACCTTGTCAGCTTACGCTTCGTGCAGCTCGCGATGGAGCGCAACGCTACGGTCCCCGATGCCCAAGCATGCGCGATCCGGCCCAACTGCAAGCTGGAGATCTTGGAAGGTGCCGGTACTTCAGCTTATGTTGCCGACAGATCCCGGACAGGCATGCTGCTGTACTGTGGATCAGGATATTCCCGAGTGTAAAATGCCGCAAGCTCTCGAGCACCTGAACTGTGCCGAGGACGTGCTGAAGCCTGCAAACTCCAAACCGCTATGCAGGGTTAGAATCGCACCGAGAAATTTTTGTGGGCGCCTGAAGCTTGCCAAATGGAAAACCTGCATCACGCAGGCCATGATTTGGACTAGTCCAATACCCACTCGTTGACAATGTTCAATGCCGACATCACAAGGCTAGACATATCCAAGCTCCCAGCAGACACCATCATTTCGAAGTGGATCTCCAGGCTACTGACGCTCATCATCACGGCACCAGTCTCGTAACCGAATTGACTTGCGACCTGGAGCCGAAATGAGCAGTGAGTGTAGGCTTATGGCTACTACCAGCGCATGGCAATCGATAATGACACGCGCAGAAGGATAATCATTGAAAGGCACAGGGATCGGTAGAGTCGTTGCCTCAATAGCACTTTCCATGCAACCGTTCCGATGAAGTACGTTCCCGCGGCTATGGTCTTGGTGCAAGCTTAGATAGCGTCATACGGTCCCTTCGAACATGCGCATGAGGGGCAACGGCGTGTCCGCAGGGATGTGGGCACTTCCACGAGCGCACAGTCCCCATGCCGTCAGAAAGAGATGCACTGTGTGGTGTCGGCGAGCCATGTGCGCGGAACGTGCGGATAGGATCATGGTTGTTACTCCAGGTCTTATTACTGTTACGATCACTCATGTCTTGGCCTTACCCGCCGCGTGTCAGACCGATCCCGTCAAATCCATACTGTTCGGCAGGAGGATCGCTTCTGACGGTAACAGTACTTAGTTGGTCTTGTTTGTGGGGACTAGCGTGTCCAGGGCAGCAAGATGCCAGACTTGCCGTGAAAGTGTTGCATCTGCAAGGTATCATTCGGGCCTATGGACGCGTCTCTTCGGCGAGTGCGCCGGCGCTCGACAGGGCCAGAGTTAATAAGCCGTTGGAACTAGTGACCTTCCAAACAACAAGGAAGAGATCAAGGTATCGTGCGTGGTCAATGCGCTTTGCCAGGACCGCCCTGGACATGAGCAGGATTCTTGCGCAAGCCGCAATTCACTGATCCTTGTGCCTCGTGCTCGTGCATTGGTGCGACAACTTCTAACGAATGCTGAGAGCCCTGGGTCTGGGCGCGATTCATGTCTCATGCCATCGCAAACGTGGTCCAGAGATCGATCGAGGCGGGCAAGACCTTACGAGCCAAAACCTTCCGCCGGAGCGTTCAACCGAGACCGTTAGAGTTCATCGACGTTGTCCCATGCATGAGTAAGCCACCACGAGATGACAGGCACAAAATGGCTAGACTCCACCGGCCTCAATGAGGCATGTCAACGTTTCTATTGTCAAGAGGCATGTCAACGTTTCTATTGTCAATACATCGATGATCGAACTCATGTATTTGATTCTTGTGCTCTGCGCATGAAGTATTTCCTGTACTTCCTTCATTTCCCCTGTCATCAGCCATTGGTCGTCGCATGTCGTCGAGGACTATGCTCTGGAACCTCGAACACGTGTCAAGGCGTGGACAGTACCTAGGTACTTCGCTATATGCACGAGGGCCCATGAGCGTGTATTCGGCCCTAAAAGCGTTCTTGTTTCCTGGTCGAAATTGCTCCGTTGCCACTTGGCATACTAAGCACTGTACCTACAGCGCAAGCAAGGCTCCTATCAGGTCGTATTGTCAAGCTGTTCCCTGATATCTCATACCACGCCACCGCTCTGCTCTCTACCGCCGGGGTTCGCTTCTCGCTCGTGACCCTGCAACCTGTGATGCCAGGCACATGTTGTTGGTGGATATTTGTTTGTGCAAAGACGAACCCGATGAGTAAGTGCTAGAGGCTGGTCAGCTCAGTACACGTGAATCGGATCGACACAAGGGGTGGAGGTCAGACATTTAATGCCGCCGTCTTCTGGTGTTTCACTGGGCACTTGCCAACCTGAAGCCCTGCCCTCGCACCATTTCGTCATGTCAAAGGCGGGGCTTATCTTGGAATACCTCGCCGTGCCGGAGATCGACGTTGATGGAAGCGTGCCTGCTGTTGCTGCGCTGAAGAATCCATCGAATGCAGTCGCGCCAGCGGTATGGCCGCCTTGTGTATAGTGCCACCATGAAACGCGCCGCTTTCCCCTGGTGATGAGGCTTAAATCGCTCACACCACGCCGGCGGAGCCAAGTTCAGGGAAATTGCCACATATTGTGCAGATTTATGCCAGCCAAGCGGGGCAATAGTGTGCTGATGCGCATTTTATGCTTGATAACTGAAGCTGCGCTGCCGATGCAGGTTGCATCTCGCTGCTGTTCTTATGGGCATGCTATAGCCAGCCAAGTGAACAGACGATCAGCTATCCATAGATCGTCTCACGCCGCGTTTTCTCGTCTCGCAGCATCCTCCCGCCTCAACATCATCTGCTCCACAGAGAATACTGACTTGACAAGCGTCTCAAGACTGATACCAACCACATCCGCGGCCCGTTTATGCAACATCTTCGCGATTGATGGGGTCGTTTCGGAACCGCTGCTTCTTAAGTCCTCCACGCCTCCGAAACGGCGGTAGAAGCTTCCAGCCAAATCGAACTCTCGATCCAATACCCCATGGGCATGACATGCATTCTTGGAAGCGGCAACTTCACTCCGCTGTGTGCCCTTGTCCTCCGCAATCCGCTTAGCGAAGAGTGAGCCGGTGACCCTTGGCGTGATCGTACTCGTGCTCGGCTTCACGCAATTCGAGCTCCTTGGTGCTGGGATTAGTCGGTCCGCGCTAGGTTGGTCGTTCAGGTAGGCGTCGGCGCGTTGCTCGGCTTCACCTACATCTTCTCGCGCCGTTTGCGCCTGGAACCTATCGCTGGCGGGATTTGCCGCGTCTTTACTTGCCCATTGCGGTTGGCAGCTGGTTGGAGCATTGTCAACTGCACTTCTTGCAAGTGACAGGTCTGCAGGAGGAGAGGATGGTGTGTGTTCATCTTGGTCAGGACCTCTTGGAACGGATGAAGCTCCCGCCTTCTGATTATCGACAGCAAAGATCCTGAACATCGTCCTTCTACACTCGGCATACTTTCCAGCCTTACCGTGCCCCCTTACGTCCTGGCTCGCGATGTTCCGCTCAGCCCAGTCCAGATACTCATTCATCTGCTCAACACTACCTTGTGCAGCGGCCGCTCCAAATTCGATCGCCTTATGATGACGAACCAGCGCGTGGCACTCTTCTTCCATATCGGCTTGCAGAGACAGCCACCTGGACCAATCGATATCCAATGCCGATAGGTCGGTCGCAGACGAAGAGTAGCGCTTCAGTTGATCAAATGGGAATAGGAGTTTTGTGGTGATCACGAGGACAGCCATGAGTCTGACCTCGGCATAAGCGAGCGCGGCGTTTCGTTTACTCAATGGCACGTCAGGTGTGGTTTCCGGTCGCAGGTCGAGCAAATTGCACAATCGCAAGCATGCAGTGTGGCATTCGATCGGCAGGGCAAGCTCCAGCAGCCAGCGATATAGAACAGGCGCACGGTTCAGCGGTACCATGACCATCCCAAAGTTTTCGTGAAATGAGCTGGACATTTTCAGCACATGCTTATGCAGCTTATCGGGCTTGGAAAGCAACTGCGGCTCAAGCATGTCCTGGTATACAGCTGGTAGTCGCTCTCTCATTCCCATGGGTACTTCTTTGTTGGCGCCGTAGTACAGCATGTCGCCGGCTTGGACCCAAGTGTAGAGATCAGCAATTGTTACTGGCTGGCGTAGTAGTACACAAGCCAGGTATATCAAAGCCACACAGTCGAGGATGGACGTTGCTGGAGCGTCCGCCTTTTCCTTGCGCCGTCGCTGACTGATGCTTCTGCTACGTCTGGTAGCATCTGACGCCGATGTCTCGCCTCCAGACTGTGAACTGAATTGCTGAGATTGCGCCTCAGTCTCAATCCCTCTATCGTAGGTTACTTTGCTCTGATGTTTTCGTAATCTCAAAGCCCACATGTCCCTCACCAAGACTTCGAGCTCGCCGGGCAGGTGTTGAGTATCCAGTAGAAATTGCAGCTGCTTCCTGAGGATCAGCTGCAAGCAAAGGAGGTATTGCTCGAACGCCCTGGGTGCGCTCAACCCTGACTTTGTACTTGCGACAGAATCCGCATCAGTGTCCTTCCGCTTTGATTTCCGCCCAGTGATGACAAGCTCTCCTGCTTCCTCGCCATGAGCAACCGCGGTACCGCGCTGTGTATCATCTCATCAGTTCGACCTCTGCAATCGGGGCTACCTTCGCCGGGACGTGTCCCAAATCCAATTACTTCATATTGCCTTCGAGCCAAGAAAACTTGTCCGAACTGCCCTCTGTCAAGCCCGAAGCGCGATTCCACGGATACGTGAGACGGAGGGTCATAGCTCGACGAGAAGAGGTGCTACTCGACTTACTGCAGATTGTTGATGGCCTCTTTGGCAGTAAGTGTATCCGTCATCGGACGTTATGTACCGCGTGGAGCCGCATTCTTCGCATGGCTCGCCGCGCGAATACGAACGGGGAGCCATGACTGCTTCATTATGTCGATTGGTCTATTTTAGAGTTTTGATATCACTTTTGGTGTTGGGTCTGAAGAGGTGAGATGTGGGTTATCAAAAAGCGGAGACGATGTCCGCCAGAAATGGCAAATTTTGAATCGTCTCTTCCTCTGACCTCGCCAAAATAATACTGGAAAGAACCCTAGGAGGTAAAGAACATTCACACAGCACATGCTAGACCAAATGCAGGGTTTTATGCTCATATTTGCACATTGCTGGAAAAAAAGCTGAGGGTTGGCCACCTTCGGGTTTGGTAAGCCAGAATCAAAGCATCACGATTAGAACAGGCACAAACTCCCAGCACGACAGGTCATACAGATCATTTATCGCCATAGATGTTTTGCGAACATCCGACCGCCTTTACGACATCTCATCGCTGAATAAGCGCAAGGCTAGATCACTAGCTGTCCATTTTTATCCTTCTCGCCTTTTCCGCGCAGCATGGGGCCAAAAGATATAGCGCCCAAACGTGACGACACTGCCTGCGAGCTTCCTCGTACCATCTGCATCTGTCGTAGCACACGTTATTGCGTTGAGTCATGAAGCTGGCAACGTGCGCTCAATGATCTTCTCAGCCAGCTTTCACGGGTATGTCGTGACGATACGTCTAGGAGCCCTTGGGAGCCTCCTTGGCGTCGATGGCAGCCTCCTCGCCCATGGCAGTGAGGACAATAACGTCTGCCGCAACGTCAGCTGTCTGTGCAATGCCGCAATATACATCCATCGACTTACTGGTCTCCTTGCCCTCGTCGGTGAACAGCTTGGTAATCTTGTCGCCGACGTCACCATCTGGAACCTTAACATCGTCCTTGGTGTCACCAGTATCGGTCATGAGGGAGAGAAAGCCGTCGTCAGTGATGTCGAGGAGCTGGTACTCCTGGCGGCGGACGTTCGGGACATCCATGTTGTGGGTGGATGGGGACAGATCCTCCAGCTTCTTGCCAGTAAAAATGTCAATGGCAACCAAGTGGACCTTGGCATGACCGTGCTTGCCGGTCTTGGAGGTGCTCATGTCGACAATCTTGCAGGGGCGGTTCTTAATGACCACGAAGCCGTTCTTACGGAGGGCCGAGCACTGCATCGGGTAGGTGAGCGAGGCACCGGCGTCGGCGCTATCAAACTCGAGCTCATGCTGCGTGGCAACTTTATCAGCTTCTGCGGTCTCGATTCGCAATATCACGTCCAATGCGCCTGTGTTGCGTCCTTTGGCGAGGCCGGGTATCCGATCGCGGGGTTATCCTCATCCTGCTCTTCTGCCATCTGCGACATGTGGCTGGACGTGGACGCTTACCTGGGCATCGTTGTTCTCCGCCATTCTGTCGACAGGACGTCGGAATTATGAATGAAACGTGGTATGAAGTCGAATTGCTAGAAATCGGGAGTCGCCGGTGAGGGTAAAGAGGCGAAAGATTCAGGTCGACTCCGCTAAAAATCGTGCTTGGCAGATGTAAGCCCCACATTGTTGACTGGTCCGTGCATGAACGGCTTTTGCCGCACTTCGCAACCCGACTTTCGCTGAGCCTGCGAGGGCACGTGGAGAGGTTTGATCGTGATCACGAGGTCAACTCAGCTTGCGAAGCGCGGCATGTGGCTCGAAAGATTCTCCGGACAGTCTGCACCGTCAGCAGCTCCTACACCAATCCGAGGCAGTTCGCCAGTGCCTGGAAAATCCGTTCGATTGGGACCTGGCACACTACCCCGAAGACCAGGTCTCAATTTCAGAACATCATCGCTGTCAGTGGCGTCTCTGAATGCTTCCACGGAAAGCTTGCCCGCTGCAGCACGCATACCCAATGGCTCGAGTCTGCAGAATGACCTGTCGGGCATCCAGCGAGGTGATGTTGCGGATCCCCTCGACGTGCTGACCGGCATAGTGGGGCCCTTGACTGATGGAGCACAAGCTGAAGACGGACACGGTAAGGCCTGGAAGCCCGTTGTGTTCGCGGAGGATATCGATTTCGATGGACTCAGCTTGGAGGAACTTCTGCGCGCCCCTCCAGGGCCGCACTCGGAGGCCGTGGAAGCTGGAACGATCACGCCTGTAGTTGAGGACTTTGAAAGAGAAAAGAACAAATTCGAAGATCTGCACAGATCAATTCTGGCCTGCGACGAGGTGCTCAAAAGAGTAGAGACGTACTTGACAAGCTTTAGAGCAGACTTGGCAGCCGTGTCGTCTGAAATTGAGCACTTGCAGGATAGGTCGACAGCGCTGCATAACAAGTTACAGAATCGCAAAACCGTCGAGAAAGTCCTTGGACCAGAAGTCGATGCATTTGTCATTCCACCTGCGACTGTACGCAAAATTACAGAAGGTGAAGTCGATGAAGCCTGGATCAAAGCGCTTGTAGACCTGGAACGACGGTCCAAAGCGATTGACGCCAGAACGAAAGAAGGCAGGGAGACCAAGACCGCTCATGACACTAAATCCTTCATCGAAGATGTGTCAAGCAAGGCTGTGGAACGCATACGCGACTACATAGTTGCTCAGATCAAAGCACTAAGGTCGCCCAGCATCAACGCGCAGATGATACAAGAAAACGCACTGCTGCGCTACCGAGATGTCTATGGCTTTCTCGCCGTCCGGCATCCGCAGCTTGCAGGAGAGATCAGCCAGGCCTACGTGAATACCATGCGATGGTACTACAGCAGTCACTTCACACGGTACAAGGCGTCGCTAGAGAAGCTGAAACTGTTTACTATCAATACGGCAGACGCCCTCGGCGTCGACCCAGTGACCAAGACGACCCGATCTTCAGGTGCAGCTGCAGCACACGATCCCTTCTCACTGGGCCGCCGAGCAGACAATCTTCGCACCGCCTGTGACAGCGCTCTGCCGTCCTTTGCTGCTGAAGAAGACAAAGGCACTCATAATCTGGAGGTGCCTTTCCGAGCCTTCAATCTCGCACTCATCGACAACGCTTCGGCCGAATATAGCTTCCTCACTGAATTTTTCGGTTCGCGGAATCAAAGCTTTCACGCCACAAACCGCAAGCTCAATGAGATTTTCAGTCCAAGCTTCGATCTTGGACACGAGCTTACGAGATACTTGATCGAGGATAGTTTCGACGCCATCGGCATCCTTATCTGCGTGAGGCTGAACCAGCACCTGGCTTTCGAGCTCCAACGTCGTAAAGTTCCATCCGGAGAAGGCTACCTCAATGGTACAAGTATGCTTCTTTGGCCCCGCTTTCAACAGATTATCGATGCGCATTGCGAGTCGATCCGAAAGATAACAGCTTCGCTACCGGGAAAGCCTCCAGGATCCGCACTTTCTCTCACTTCATCGCCGGCGACTGCTGCCTCTACGGCACCACATCCGTTGACGCAACGCTTTGCTAACTTCGTCCACGCGATAACGTCGCTGAGCTCGGAGGCGGGGGATGATGAGCCAACGGGTACAGGGCTGGCAAGACTGAGATCGGATTTCCAGGCATTCTTGACCAAGTTGAGCAAAGGCGTGGCTGAGGCGAGGAAGCGAGATCGTTTCTTATTCAACAACTACAGTCTGATATGTACGATCCTTGGGGATGCAGAGGCAAAGCTGGCAGAGGAAATGCGGAGCCACTTTGAGATATTGAAGGATGGGTTGAATGTGGATGGCTAAGTCTGCTGATGACTTTGCCAAGCTTGCTGCTCATTGATTGCCTCCCGGGAGATAGCAAGTTTTATGCTCCAGCGAGTACTCAACCAAGTCCGTCGCGGCTGGCTCAGAGATCTGTTCTACTTCATAGAAACCAAAGCTTCTATGTAGCGACGAGGCTGCAGGATGCAATGTACATGTTTGCTGCAGGTTCCAGGAGTGACCTTTCTGTTGCATCTTGTCAGGGATTTGACTGGTCATCAATAATGCGTGTTGTCAAGCTTGAGACGCGTCAAGCTGCGAAGTCATTGCCAAGAGCCAGAAGCAGTCTAGCTCTGTGGTCTCGTGTGCGCTCTTCGTTACATACATGTACCTAGGTACATCTGCATCTGATTCTTGGGCAATACCCTCTATATGTGACATCGGACGCCAGAACCAATTGTACACCAGCTCCAATATCCTATCGTATCGCTACCTCAATCTGCCACGCCACAAGTCCCCGACGACAGCATCACAACTCCTCTACTCGAGCCGAATCCTGCCACCCCTCTGGCATCAACCTTACAGCAATGGCGCCTTCCACCTTTGCATCAGCGGCAGCAGGTAACTCGCAGCATACCACATCAGCGCGTGATTTAGGATCAGAATGGTGCGTAGCAAGGACAGGCGCATCGGTGGAGAAACCGCCAATGCGCCAGTCCAGCCTCCAGCCGAGGGAGGCGCAAAGCTGTCACCACGCCCCAGCAGCTAATGTTGTTCACACAGGTCACGTAGAACCAACGGTGCTACCCAGACCTTCCGCAGACCTTCCGGCGCAGCGCCCCTGAACCCCCTCAGTCAGACTTCCGACGGCTCCCAGCCCGCACGATATGTTCCTCCCCACCGCAACGGCACCATTCCTGAGACCACGCGCTATTCTCGGGATGAAATGCTTGCGATTAGTAAACAAGTGAGGGACCAAGATGGCGGCACAGCGAACAAGTTGTCGGGCCTTTTTGCGGGAGGGTGGCGTCCAGACATGGCCAACGGATCATCAACCGCGGGCTGGAATCGTGCCGAGCACAATCGTGATGGCCAGCCTGGGCCGGAGTTGTGCTGGGACAAGGAGGGCAGCGTGGAACCGCTTGGCCTTGTGCCCATGGACGATGAAGAGAAGGAGGTAGGCATTATATCGAAGAGCATAGGTTTGCTTCGCTTCGACACGCTGACACCGACATACAGCTTTTCTCTACATCTGTGAACACCCTACTGAAGCCAGCAGCCGCGGCCAAAGACGGCCAGCAAGGCAACGGTATCCCAGGTCGTAAGATCTCAGTCTCCGGAGGCACCTCCACGCCCGGCGGCGTTGGACTCCCTTCACCATCTGTCACTAGAGGCTTTGGACGTCGCCGGGAGACGAGCGAGTCATATCCGTTTCCAAGTACCAACCAAGCTGCTTCTACTTCTGGCCCTACCGAACTGAGCAGAGCTGCATCGCCACCGCCATCGTTGCAACGACGCCGCACTGACCTTAAGGACTCGAGCAAAGCTGACAATGGCAGTGACGATAAGTCTACTACGCCCTTTGGAACTCTCAAGCGTACGATCACCGGCCCGCTGAGTGCTGGACTGGGTGGAGAATCCTCGCCCTGGTCGAATGCGCCACAAAGTGCCGGTTTCTCACCCATGGGTTCGTTCGGCAATTTTGGATTGACTGGAGCGCAAGGCACGCCAAGCGAAAAGCGGGCCGGTCTTGGCAGTGGGCGCCCGGAGAGCAGATTCAAGAATCTGCTCAGCAAGGACAGCAACGAGGAGGTTGATTGTTCCCCAGTACAGCGGAAAGCGAGCATCTCAAGCTTGTCGCGGGTCAACGAGAACGACTCGTGGAGAGCTCAGGAACCTGGCCCTGCGCCCGTTCCGGAGAACGAGGAAGACGTGCCATCTGGAAGCGCCGCTCTTGCTGCTAGCTCTGATCTCAGTCCGCCACAGCATCGCTCGGAATTGCGCGGCGTTGGCACACCCAGTAGAGCTGGCACACAAGACTTCGGCTTTGGCACTTTCGGCATGACCACGGACAACACTCACAGCGGTTTTGGGAGTGCTCAAAATTTTTTGCAAAGCCGAGATGCCTTTCATCAGCAGACACCTGCTGGCCATCGAAACGAGCCAATGAGCCCAACAGACACCAATCCATACCGCTCCCCTGAGCAACACGGCGTGGACAACCTCGTGAACGACGACGCAGCGAACGAGGGCCATGACATGCATAGTACCCACTTACCTGGCCTTGGCGGGTTTGGTACGCATGATCATCATCAGCAGATCAGCGGCCTAGGCGGTCTGGGTGGAAATATTGGGCGCATTCCAGGCGTGCAGGGTCCAGCCGGCGATAGAAGTCAGACCAGTAGCGTTGGTCCCAACCGCGGCTTCCCCGGACTCGGTGGGCTCAGTCAGCTAGGAGTGCCGGGCTCTGGCGGTTGGCCCATCAGTCAACCTCCCGCTTTTGGAACACCCAATCGATCTACCGCTGGTTTGAATGCCTTCGGAGGTGGCATATTCGGTAGTGGCATGAATGAATTGCAGTCTCCTAGTCTGGCCGGACTGGGAGGTGCAAGTCTCATGAGCCCCCAAAGCGGCGGCGGCTTTGGTGGCAGTAAGATGGCCAGCATGTTTCCTCCCGCGATGCAAGAGCAGATGCGCCAAGGAGATGAAAGAGACCATTCACATGACCGCGGACATCAGCAACCGTTTGGGGGTCTCCACGGTATTGCCAGCCCACTCGGTGCTCAGCACGAACAGCAGCAGCAGCAGCAGCATTTTGGGCCTCCTGGCCAAGCACCGCCCCAGACTGAACAAGGCGCGCAGCAGGAGGAGCAGGCTGGACAGTCTGCTGCGCAAGCACCCGCCAACACAGCTTCGAATCAACCGCCGGCGCCTCAACAGCGTACCATGGTAATGCCGGACAGGATGCGCTGGATTTATCGTGACCCGCAAGGCCAGACTCAAGGACCATGGACCGGTCTTGAGATGCATGACTGGTACAAAGCAGGATTCTTCAGTCCAGAACTCTTAGTCAAGAAGTATGAGGACCCGGAGTACGAGCCACTTGCTCAGCTCATCAGACGCATTGGCAACTCTCGTGAGCCCTTCTTGGTACCGCAGATTGGCATTCCTCATGGAGCTCCGTCCACCACTACTGGTCCGAATGCTTGGGCTGGCGGCGCTCCACCGGCTCCTGGCCCCGCACCGACCGCTGCCGGTGCTCAACCGCCCTTTGCATCCTCATTTCCGTCGTTTGGAACAACCTTGACTGCTGACCAGCAAAATGCGCTCGAAAGGAGGAAGCAGGAAGAGCAGTATCTCATGGCACGGCAAAAGGAGCATCTGGCGCAGGTACAGATCGCTCAGCGCATGTCGCTTTCTGGCGCTCCAGGTGCCACGCATCAATCTGGTCTCATGCCTGGTGCTGTGGGAGGGCAGCTTCATCACCACAGCTCTGCTACGAGCTTGCACAGTCAGCCCAGCTTCGGTAGCATGACGAGTCCGAGCCAGTTTCAACCCAGCCCAATTCAGGCTCCGTCTGCCGGTACCATTGGACAACAGCCAGGCTTCTTCGACAGTTCCTTCCGTGCGCCAGGTGCCGCCGGCTTGGGAGCGATCGGAGCTGGCATCGATTCGCTGGGACATATCCGCGAGGAAGAGATTCCAGGCATTATGGATAGGCTGAATTTGGGCACCGGTCGTGCGCCCGGGTCTGGGCAATTTGGTGCTCCTGGCCAGCCGTTCGGGCATCACCAGCAGCAGCAAAGTCAAGGACAAGACCAGCATGCTCTGCATGTTCAGCAGATGTTGCACGACCGTGCCAGGCTGCAACAAGAGCAAGCTGAGCATGACGCTCAGCAGCAGCCGCCTACAGGTACAGAGCAGACTGGCGCAAGCGAGAGATTGCAGCAATTTCAGCAGCTGCAAGGGCAGCAGCCTGGGTTGGATGCTAGGTTTCAATCTTCTATGAACAAGGCACAGACGGCCAAGCCTCAATCGGCTCAGCAGCGTATGGCTTCAGCCGCCGTTGCTCAGTCCAAGGCGGTCCCGGGGCCTCTGTCCTTGACTGAGCAAGTTGAAGCAGCTGTATCTGCACAGCAGTCACCGCAGCCACAGCAATCTGGATCTCCGCTGTCATTCCCTCCAGCTCCATCTCAGTCGCCACTTCCGGCGCCTGCGGCTCAGCGCACTGGTCGCCAGAGCGTGGCTGATCAGCTACAGAATGAGTCTAGAGATTTGTCACAGACGCCCTCGGTCGAGACACCAAGCGCTGCAGCTCCTGCTCCATGGGCTAAGGAGCCAGCTGAAGCGTCGAAGGGCCCTAGCTTGAGGGAGATTCAGGAGATGGAAGCCAAGAAGGCTGCTGAAATCGAGGCGCAGCAAGCTGCGCTCCGCAAAGCCGCTTTCGAGAAGGAGTTGGAGGCCCAGGCGGTTGCGGCGGCAGCAGCAGCAGCAGCAGCAGTAGCTAGCGAGCATCCTGGCTTGCCTTCCTCCGCGAGCTGGGGTGCTAGCCCCGCTACCCCTACCAACGCGGCGTCTCCATGGGCCAAGACCGTTCAGAAATCTGCTGGCGCTCCGGCCGCGAAGACCATGGCACAGATCCAGAAGGAGGAAGAAGCGAGGAAGAGGAGACTCGCCGCCGCAGCTCAAGCTGCTACCACGCAGGCGAATGCCATGGCTGCCGTTACTGCCTCAATTGGAGGCAAGAGCTATGCCAACTTAGCCGGCAAAATCACTTCCCCACCCACCCTCAACACTGGATCCAGCGCATGGACGACTGTAGGCGCCGGTGGCAAGCCGAAGACTCCCGCTACACCTACAGCGCCACCAGGAATGGGCAGCCGTGCTGTGAGCTCCGGCTTAGTTCCCGGTGCCGTACCACAGGCAGCTGTTAGGAAGGCGCCCAATCGTACCACTACTTCGAACAGTGCTGGTTCGGTTAATGCGCAGGAGGAGTTCAGAAAGTGGGCCGTCGCCGAGCTAAGGGGTGATCTCGCGAAGGGCGTTTCTGGTAAGTCACGCTCATCTGCCACCACTCTCACAACCAAGATTCTAATGCTAACGAATGATCAGCCGAAGATTTCGTCGCCACCCTTTCCGTTCTGGGGCTCGATGTCGAAACACTCACCGAGGCCGTCCACAGCGCTTCCAGCACAATTGATTCCCGCCACTTTGCTGAGGAGTTCATTCGTCGCAAGAAGCTGGCAGACAAAGGCTTGATCGATGCTGCTGCGCAAACTAAGAGTGCAAGTCCGGCTAATGCCGGGCCCCATGCGAATGGGGGTGGCTGGTCTGAAGTTGCGAAGAAAGGCCCGGCCAAGGTGGAGACGATCTCAGCCACGGAGAGCAATGGAGCGTTCAGGGTTGTTAGTAAGAAGGGCAAGGCGGGCAGGAAGTAGCACGTGGTCAGGCTGGAAGTACTTGATCAGGATTGCGGAAATGGTGGTAGGGCAGTTGCGGGTTTGTCGCTTCGCTTTTGCGGGCGTGGAATGTACGATCTTGGTGCAGCGAGTCAGCGAGCGTGGAGTTGGCTGGGCATATGCGATCTTGTGATGCCCATGCGAAGCGTGGGAGGGGCCGATCAATATAGGAGATCGTGGGCTTGACGTGTATGAACGAGCATTGGACTGTCTCGGCTCTGTCATTTGCGGCTCCAGAGGACTGTGTACCAATGCCTATACTAAGAGCACCCACCTTCCAGAGTTGGAAATGCCAGCCTGAAAGCACAATCGCTCTTGCACATCGCGATCTTATCTCTACGCGAGCTTGTGCCCTGTGTGGAGCAAGATTCGCCCTCATGATCTCTCACGAGAATTAGCCGAACGCCATTTCCTTTGCCTTTCCGACTCGGAAATTCAGACTCCTCGCTGAAAGTGCCAACCAAAAATATCATATGGAATTCACGTAATGGGTCCGCTCATTCGGCCTTTGCCACAGGCTCAGCAGCTGCTGTCACGCCGGGTGCCGCCTGGGTCGCGAATGTCGCTGGGGTAGCAGCCAAAGGCGAGTTTTGCGCCGGACTGTGTGCCAGCGCGCCGCCGGTCGCGTTGCTACCATGCTGTGAGCTTGGGCCCGAGAGATCTGCAATCTGGCGTTCTGTGCACATGATCAGTGCGTTGCTTTCCATAACAACAGAGCATGGCATGTGTTTACCCAGCTCACGTATCCTCAACTTCAGCATTTGGTTCTCGCGTGTCAATGTTTGCGTTTCCGCCTGATAGAATGCGCTCTCGTCCCTCGTGCCACCGAGCAAGAAGTCCTCGGTCAATGGCCCGAGGCTGCCTGCACCAGACACTGGACGCAAGGTAGGAGATGTGCCACGGCTGTTGGTCCTCGCGGCCGAACTCTGTCGCGAAAGTGAGTGTGGTCTGTTGAAGTGGCCAGGCATGATTGACGCAGATCTCGGTGACCCAGAAACCTCCGTGACCGTCGTACTTGCAGGCGTTAGATGCGTAGAAGGCGGGGCTGGGGACGGATTCTGATCGGTGGAGGTAGGTGACTGCTCCTGTCCGCTTCCATTGCCATGTTGTTGTCTATGCATAGCGGCAATCTGATCTTGCTGGATCCTGATCATGTGCAGGAGCCTGTTCACCTGCGCCTCCTGCTCGTTCTCCAACTCCTGATGCAGTTCGCCCAAGCTAGGCTGGCGATGGTGGTTTGGATCTGCAGTGTTTGGCAATGCGAAGCTCCTCCTTCCTTGTCCGGGACTGCCGTTGCCGCTGCTCGGCTGCTGCAGCTCACCTGGTGCTGGGATAGTAGGATCGTTCATGGTGAGATTGTTCATCAAGCTCGACCTTCTGCGCTCCAGTTGGTGGTGGTTGTTGCGGATCGGAGAGGCATTGGAGGGTGAGCGCTGCAATCCAGCGTTGATGGCTGCAGCGGCTTGGAGCGACGATAATGAGGGCGACCGTGGTGAAGGCGGAGCGGCTCTGGTGTATTCGACGTTGTTGTTGAATGAGATCCGGCGCGGGCGATGCTGCTGCTGCGAGGGGGAATTTGGGGAAGAAGGACTAGAAGCGGGCAACGAGTTGAGATCGGGAGCCATGTTGGATGCTCTTAGGTCAATCGAGGACGTTGGATGTGAAGATGGCTGAGATCCACAAAGGCACACATCAGCCAATGCGGTTGAGGGGACCAAGAAATATGTTGCCAATACATGTAGATGATGTAGCTTTGACAAAAGGAGCTGGTGTTTTGAGACGTGATGCCTCCCCCCACTACTCACTACTACGGTCAAGTCACATGCAAGTAGCAAGGATTCTCACCTGATGATGTCTCTAGAAATCGCCAGGAGGCGACAAACCTGAAGACCATTCTATCCGTTTCCCTCACAAACAATTCCAGCGACTGGCATTTGCATGTGCATGTTCTCTCGTGCATCTCAGAACGACTCGCGGGCTTGACAGGTCAATAATGTGACAGAACTGCTTCCTGACGGGACCGGAACTCAGCGGCCGACCAGCGTCGAGGCTATGTATGCATCATGCATATGCGAACGCCAGGATCAGGCCTCAAGAGCGTCTTGACTCGCGAGCGTGCACCAAGCGTCCCAGCGCACATGTAAGCACAGAGTCGAGCATCCGCGGTATAGTTTCTGCGATAGATCAACCATCATACGATGCTGTTTGATGCTGAGTCCGACTGTCCGAGATGACGCTAATTTTAGTGCAACCAGACAATGTTCAATACGGTGACTTATGAGTCTGTGTAGCCTGCGAACGCTTGCACATGACATGTACCGGTTTTACAGCACGCACAGTGTCCGCAAACGCCCGATCCGCGCTGACGTCCTTCTCACACCTCTTCTCCACCGAGATCGTAGATGCAGGTCAACATGACTCGAGGCTGCCTCAGGGCCGTCGAGGCTTTGGTTCTGGTCTGCCAACATCCAACCGTGCACATGGCATTGAGTCGTCAGGCAGGCAGGTGTCTGGGCACTATCCGACCGGCGCCGTTTGGGCGAATATGTACCCAGGCTATCCTGGCTCTCGAGCCGTTCGACTCGCTAGCGCGTCAGCGCCATAACCTATATCGCGTCTCATTTCTAGATGCCTCATGCAAGCTGATTTAGGTCCCGCCCGGGTCTCTGTTTGCATTCGGAGCAACATGCAGGGTTGTGATCAACCGAACCAAACCAACGGTCGTTAACCTCAAGTCATCTCGCCGCATGCCCTATGAAGCCGATCACGTATTGCTGTGCCTTCCGGCTGCGCGCCTTTATCATCTCAGGTCTTCTCACACGCTCCTGCGAGGCAAGCCAGCAGCCGCTTGTGGATTCAATCTACGCGAAACGGCCGCAAAGCCGCTTCTTGGACCTTGCAAACGCGCGTGGCTAAGGCGGCCTGCAGGATCAGACCTTGGGCTGTGCGCGCGCTCGCGACTGTGTCGCATCTTTCCATGGACCACGATGCGGCTGCGCCTGATGCAAATCAGGAAGGTGTTTCTTACCGGAACAAGCTGGCGGACCTACCGCCAATATCAACAACAACAAACGATGTGCTCCCGCAACCAAGCGAGTATAGGAAGTGTCTTCGTCCTCGACCTTCGCAGCTCCTACAAGATTGTGATGCTGAGCCACTGTCGCCTGTAAGCCGGCCCACTCGTCAACGTTCTCTGCAACATCGTGGGACCAAGATGTCGTTGTTCGGCCTGTTCAGCAAGCCCAAGGTCGAAAAGATGCATGGATACGCAGAGCAAGTTCTGCATTCGCCATCATCCCGAGCTTTGGAAGCTCGTGGCGAGCGCCCGACTGAGCCAGCCGCGTCACCTGGTGCCACACCAGATATCGAATCAAGACCTCCGACTTCAATGTCTTCCTGGACTACCGGCTCGAAGCCTTTGAGAACGAAGTCGAGTATGCCGGATGTGAAGCCAAGACAATGGGCGCCGCCTCCACTGTTCCAGGTGTATCCACAGGCATCGAAACACGGTATCATGCAGGTCTCAACGGTCGCGGACACGCTTGCGGCGGTCGCGAAAGCTCAAAAAGCTGCTGGCCTTCGGACTCAAGATCTTGAGCTATCAAGCGATGCCATGGCGTACAGCAACGCCATAGGGTCTAAGCCCACGCGGACAGGAATTGACAGCTCTACTCGTCCGAGATCGAATCCTGTCGAGACTCTGCGCAAGATAGTCGTTCTTGTTACCTCTGGCTATCTCCTTCAGTACGCCGATTATGGTCCAAGCGATCGATTGCCGGAGCGTATACTACAGCTCGGCAAAGACTCGGCGGCCTTTGCTTGCGACATGATACCTGGAAAGCACTACGTACTACAGGTATCACATGCCGTGAACTCACAAGGTATGCCCATTACCAATACTGGCGGCATGTTCAGCAAGTGGGGTATGAAGCGCGCAGCTTCAAGGAAGACGACCGCAACTTTGCTGCTGGTAATGGAAGATCATCGAGAGATGGACTCCTGGATGATGACAATACGGGAAGAGATCAAGATATTGGGCGGCAGTAGATTACGGCCTGCCACTGTTGAAGCCGTGTTGGGAGCGACAGCAGACGGTTCCGGCAAGCTGAGTAAGAGCCCAAGCTTGAGCCATAGATACAACATTGCACGCGCATCTGGTCTCACGAACCCATCCCGACAAGGGATTGAACACATGCCGCCTCAGGCGCAGTCGAGGGAGGAAGAGCAGAGCTTCGCCCAATGGGAAACCAACACCATTGATGACATTGAACAGGAAATGGAGCGAACGGCCAAAGAGCGACCAGGCTCAGCGTTTGAGAATCAGCAGCAGGACTCTGATGCACAATCATTGCGCTCGTCGATCGCATTGTCAGCAGAGCATCATCAACTTCGCAGCCCACAGAGCAGCAGTTGCATATCACATTCAACCTTTGCGACGACTGCGGCAAACTCGAGAACTAGTTCGCCGAATGACTTGCATCTGGCTGGGTCGGAGAAGTGGAGTTCAGATTCGTCTCGAGAAAGCGAACCCGGAAGGTCATCATACTTACCGCGCTCTTCACCCGGGCTTGGCACCGGCAAGCGGCGGTCTGTGGTCCCTTCGGTGGCGAAGAAGGAGCAATCGTGGCGAAGTCCTGATATGAACACGTCGGTACAATCAACAGCAGTGAACGTCGGTCTATGCGCACCAACAAAGACTGTGAAGTCGTTGACGCCGCCACGCAAGCTTGTCGTCACTGCCAGTGAGCCGAATCTCAGGGCTGCCATGGAGGGCAGATCCAGGCATGATTCCAGACTGCAGGACGTAACAGAACGGCCGCTGTCTATAATCGCAGACTTGCCATCATCAGCTCAGTTCAATGTTCATTCGCCAAATAAGCGTCAATCATTGATGCAGGCTGCTGCCGCGCAGACACAAGCGTACCGCTACACCATGCGAACGCCGGACGATACCTTGACGGCGACTTCAGCTCCAGGAAATACTGCGACTGTTGACGATAAGAGGAATTCACAACGTTCTTGCATACCGCTGAAGGTCAACCTGAAGGGCACGGTTGATCGATCATCCTCCGAATCCGGGGCTAGAAGAGGCCAAGTTGACAACAATGTTGATGTATCTCATCGCTTGTCACGCACATCGTCTACCACATCCGAGGCTTTGCAAACAGACCGCGGGCGAAGTTCGCCTGGCCGCTTGTCATTGTTCCCATCGCAAGCCCACCCTGCGCTCATTCATGATAGTTCATTGCCAGCCACGACGCCCTTAAAGCGACCCTCCCCTGACAGGATCCCAACACAATCACGAGCCATCATTTTATCATCGAGTCGGCCAGCCAGCATGCAGGTCCGGGCAGACCACACTCCTTTCTTGAATTGCTACGGCGCCTCACTGGCTGATCCCGAGGCGCCCAACGCTCACGCCACGCCGACCCGCAACCTCAAGCCTTCGAGGTCTTCCCACGCGATCTCAACCCAGTCCTCCGTCCGTGTACCAAGACCACAGCTCTCGCCCACAGACCCCTTCATGAAGCCTCCAACACGAGCTTCCCACACCCACGCATCATCAGTGCCCGAAGACGAAGCAGGAGACTGCGCGATGCCGCTTCCGCGTCCGTGTGCCTCGCCCATGCTCGTCCGCCCAGTCTCAAGACAGTGCCGCAGCGGACTCAAATCGAAGACTTCGCTCCCTGAGCTCGACCTGGGCATGCCCGTAGTTGGATTAGGGCCGCCGCCGCCGCCGCCGAGCGCACCATTGCCACGGCCGCCATCTGCGGAAAGCAGGTCGAGGAGCCCCATGGCGATGAGGGGCAGGAATGCTGGAGGACGAGGGTTGGGCATCTCCCATTAAGGATTATCGTTGTTTTTGGCATTCTTTAGTGGGCTGGTCCATTTTTATTTGACGAATATGACGACACATATCCTAACAGCTGTCTATGGTGAGAGTATACTTGAGATCTGTTGGTGTAGTCGGAGGCATGTATTGTTTGCATAGTGATACCCATGCTTGCAATAGCGTTTGCTCGAGACGTATCAAGATTCGTTATAAGGTATACAGATTCTCTGCCGTTGCGCGAATGGGATGCGTCCTTGGAGTATCATCAAGTTGTCGAATTTGTCGACCATCGTCGTTCTTCCAGTCCGCGTTGCATCAACGGGACGAGTGGTCAGCTTATTATGTAACAGTGCAAGCGATCGGCCAATTTGGGAGCGAGAAGTCGTTCCGCTTGCCAATCGGCCGTCGATCTGCACGATCGAGAAGAGAGTCATGTATCAGCCAGTCCGCCGTTTACTTGCTTGAACGAGACCAAAGTCATAGGGTTGTGTACCTGTCGCGTCCGCTGCGATCAAATAAAGCAGTCATGTACTGCAGTCTATGAGCTTTACAACAGGACATCCATGATCTTGTTCTGCTCCAATGCTGCACACTACCAGCCATCTACTGATACGGCTTCGTCTCCTTCTCACACCACTCCCATAGCTTCTTCGCGCCCTCGGTGTTCTTGTCAACATCGGACCTCAACTGCACAAACCTGCCCCACGGACCAATGTACTTGCCGTGGTTCTCTGGCTTTGCTGGCTCCGGGCCGAAGCCAGCGAAAAGTTCAGTATACCCGCCAAGCACTGGCGGGTACACCAACTGCCGCGTGACGAAGGCTTCGATTCCAGCCTGGTGGCGTTGAAGCTCGGAAAGCAGATTGCCGGGATTCCAGGCATTAGAGACGATGCCAGCCTTGTCACCAATCCGCCGTTGGTACTCGCGGGACAAGAGGGCGTTGCCGGATTTTGTCTGGGCGTAATCTTTGAACTTGTTGTTGTGGGTCACTACGTCGTTTTTCGCATCGAACGTCACACCACCTTTAGGTGAGAGCATCGTCGCGAGCGAAGCTGCCCAAGTCACGCGCACAGAGCCCGCAGGACTGGTCGATGCGGTCCTCTCGAGCAAAGGCGTGAGGAACTTTGTGAACAGGAAGGGTCCGAGGATGTTGGTTCCGAGCTGGAGTTCATAGTCCTGCGCAGTCTTTGAGCCGACGGGCGGAGTCATGACTCCGGCATTGTTGGTGAGGACATCAAGACGTTGTTCGCGTTTCAAAAAGTCCTCGGCGCTGGATTTGATGGACGGCAGGTCTGCGAGATCGAGTTTGAGAAATTCGACGCGGCCGTCGGAGCTAGGGTGGGTTTGTTTGATGGTCGAGATTGCTTTGTCGCCCTTTTCTGGGCTGCGGCCTGCGAGATACACCTGAGAGGCCAGTTAGAAACATGGCACGGAGCATGGTACGAGCTGCAGAATCCGGGGGCCTACCGTGCCATTCTTTCCGTACAGCATCTTGCTTAACTCCAGACCGACGCCGGTATAACCGCCGGTGACGATGAAGACACGGCCATTCTGATCAGGGAGCTCTTTGTCAGTGAAGGTGGGTTTGGCGATGAAGAAGCACTGGCGGAAAGCGTCCAACGCCATGGCCTTTGCCTTCAATCCTGCTGTGATTGCCTGGGTAGTGATTTGACGGTCGAGCGGGTGAATCTGAATGATGTTGTCGATGTCTGCACTCGGCGATCGCGACACTTTTTATTCGAAGCGCCCAGAGTACAGCTTATAAGAAGCAGAAGCGCTGGATCGGAGGTTTTACTTGTGCAGGGATGATGCAGCTCTTACACCAAATGCGAGCGCGATAACGACGATCAACTCGCCATGCAGGAAGAATATGCGTAGTCTGAACGAAAAATGTCGAAGAATATGCGGAGTCTGAACGAAAAATGTCGCCTTCAGAGTGTTCCCAGCCTTCAAGTTCCGTGGAAGACTTATGACGTAGCGCGATTGGTGCATGTGGGGCAGGAGGCGGCTTAAACTCTCGAAAGGTACCCATACTAGGAGAGAGCAATAGCACGATCCAATCGCCATCAAATCTTTTCTTCAGTGCAGACTTCTTCGGTGACAAGCAAGCATACTCAATCCGGCTGGTATCGTTGATCGTATTTCTTGATCTGTCAAGAACATTTCTCTTCGACATTATCAAAAGTTGAAGCGGAGCCCGGCACGGCACGCTGCTAGGATGGCTATAGCGCGTACCGGCGCGTCCAGTCTTCAGAGCACTGGTATCCATTCCCACAAGCTCTTTCACGACATACGCGCTCTCTCGTTCACGACCTTCTGGAATCTCAACGCTCCTTCACACTCCCTGAACATGGCATCGTAGACATCACAGAGCATACTCACCTGCGAGCACACAGACGCAGTGCACGGTAGCGGGGCCTACCGAACTACTGCACCCACCGCGTAAAAGAAATACCTGCACACGCGAGCACGGCTGGAAGCATTGCTTCGCGTCTCTGCATTGACAAAACATCATGGCAGACTCGACACACAGCACCATGACTCCAGACGGTCAAACCCGTCCAATGACTGCACCCTCGCGTCCACCGAGCTTGCTCCCAGCCTTCGAGCCTGAAGGCTTCATGTCTTCCAGCCCGGGCCTGCCTCGAGCAGCCAAACGCAAGTTCGATGACCTCGATACCACCAACGATAGGAGGTACTATCCTACACCTGTGCCCACCTCTTCAACCGGTATCCTGCCCTCATCTCCGCCCTCGCGTCAAACGCGTCCACCACTGGCGCGTACAGTCTCAACTCTTTCCGAACGCGCCCCATTGGGTGACGTGCCCACTCTCGACCTCCCTGCCAGCAGCGAGCCCGTTCTCATGGGCAGGAGTAGCAATAGCTCAGACTACCAGCTGTCTGCCAATCGTCACATTTCTCGCGTCCATGTGCGCGCTTCATACCATGCCCCAACTGAGGAGCATGTTCTCGGTAGAGTCGAGGTGGAGTGTCTAGGATGGAATGGTGCCAAGGTGCATTGCAGAGGCGAGATCGTTGAGCTGGCAAGGGGAGAGGTGTATGTGTCAAGCAAGCCTGCCGCGCAGATCATGGTGGACGTGCAGGACACGCGTGTAATGCTCGTGTGGCCGAAGGACGGGTCAGGCGAGCCTGTGTCGGCCGGCCCAAGAAGTCCTTGGGCCCTCGAGAGCCCAATCAAGAAGAATATCGCGTCTGCTGCGCAACAGCCGTACCTCGCGTCCAGTCCACCAGCCATGGTGATGCCAAGACCAAGATCGCCTGTCTCGCCAACCCCGACATCCGCGCTCGAGTTTGGTGCTACGTTCACGTCAACATTCCGGGCTCCAACTCCTGACGATGGTCCCGTCAAGGTGTATGAGGACCACATCTCGGATGAGGATGCGCCCTGTGGGGAGATCGATGAACCTGTCGTCGCCAAGGCCGCATCAAAGACTTCCATAATCGGGTCAGCAGACGATGTCCTGAAGCAAAGCAACTCCACGCTCGCCTCCGAGCAAGAAGATTTTTCAGATCACAACGAGGAGAACGACCCGATTGTCCATTCCTTCGGACCTTTCGGCGACAACATCTTGTCGCGCTTCCAGTCATTCCAGCCAAAGTCACCTGACCGCGATACGCGTAAGCGTAAAATATGTACCCAGTCTTTCATCTCGTCACCCACTCGCACCGTCTCAGCAACCATCAAGGCTCCAGTTGCTAACGCCAGTCCTATCAAGAACCACGTCATCAACCAACTCGCCTATTCACGCATTCACAGCTTGCCGCTGTCGACCATCCACAGCAACTTGCCCGCCGAGCTTCGCGGTGCTATGACCAGACCGTCCGACACTGAGGCCCGTGAGGTTCTGACTACCTCCAACCTCAAGACTATCCTTGACGATATTTCCTGTGTCGGCGAGATCAGCAGAGAGGGTAAAGACGCTGCTGGTAAGATGCTAGAATCTGAGTTCTATTATATGCCAGAGAAGGACGCAGATGAGATGAGGAGGGAGACTATAACGAAAAGCTTGGGGAAGACGTCCATCCGGGCTGCAAGAAAGCAGCATAAGGTATGCTGTTGTTCCTCCCCTCCCCTCCACTCCCCTCTTGCCCCTTGCGATGACTGATCCCGCTCTACAGCAATACTATTGGAAGCGCCCCCGCTACTGAGTACCGCCTGCCGAAAATGTTCCCTTGATGGACATTTTTCGATGATACTCTGCGTGACAATGCCGTTTGGGCACGACTTCACCAACAGCATCAACATACCACAATGGTTTATAATTGCATTTCTTCCGCTCTTTCAAAGGTACGTGGGGAGCACGCAAGCATCGCATCCCTTCTTCACTACGGCGGGCGGCATGCAGTTGGCGACAATACGGATGTTCAGAGGGGTGAGCGCTTTTAGCGATGGCGTTGGGGCGTTCGTGGTGGCATTGTTGAAAGGAGTATTCCTCCGAATTGCATGCAGTGTTGATCTTGTGTGACGACGGGATGATTGCGTCGCTGTATTTTAAGTCGCGCGAGATGGCACACTCCTGTCGTGCTATATGGTGGCGATGGAAAAGGCTGTGTTGATGTATAGTGTGACATAAGCGGAGTGTGAGGATGGTGAGAGTGAACTAAAAGACCTGTTATGCGACCGCTTTTCCTCTTGACTTGTAGTGTTGATAAGTGACGTCGGGGAGGCCTTCTTCCCCACTGAAGCGCGATTCGCCCCGCACCGGTCTGTGCGCTTAGTACGTCTGGGGAAGTCGATGGAGTGTGGTCGCGACCGAGCTGGGCACTTGCAGTGCTGTTCTCAATGCGTCCCTACATTATTACTCTTTCATCATAGCATAAGAATTGCGTAGATCTAAAAGTCCGCAATCGATATGCGCCTGCTCTTCTCGCTGCCCGCCGTCCTCGCCGCGTTTGCATACACCTCCGCCGCCGGCTACTCCCCACCAAAACCGCTTCCCCTTCTCATCTGGCATGGCCTAGGCGACAAATACGATGCCGACGGCCTGCGATCTGCCGGCGAGCTCGCCCAGAGCGTCTATCCCGGAACATATGTCTACTACGTCCATCTCGATGAGGATGGCAATCAAGATCGAACAAACTCATTCTTTGGAAATGTCACGGAGCAGATTGAGCAAGTCTGCGGAGACCTTCGTGAAGATCCGCGACTGAGAGTCCGAGGGAGCGAGACGGTGTACAGAGACGGCAAGGTGCAAATGAGGATTGATGCGCTTGGATTTTCCCAGGGTGGACAGTTCCTACGGGGGTTACTGGAACGGTGCGAAGGGTTGCAGATAAGAAGTCTTGTGACATTTGGCAGCCAGCACAATGGGATCGCGCAGTTCCAGACTTGCGGCGCGTTCGACTTCTTGTGCAAGGGCGCCACAGCACTAATCAAGGGCAATGCTTGGACGGAATATGTGCAGAGCAAGGTTGTGCCTGCTCAGTATTATCGCACGGTAAATGAGACGACTGGAGAGGCGAGCGACGAGTACCTGGAACATTCTGGATTCTTGGCAGATATCAATAATGAGAGGGCAAACAAGACGGAGGCATATGCGAAGAAGATTGCCGCGTTGGAGAAGTTTGTCATGTATGTGTTTGAGAAGGATACGACCGTTATCCCAAAGGAGTCGGGATGGTTTGCTGAGGTGAATATAACTGCCGACCCTGCACTTGTTATTCCTTTGCAGAACCGAACGATCTATAAGGAGGATTGGCTGGGTCTTCAGGCGCTGGATAAGAAGGAGGGCCTGGTGTGTAGAACTACTCCAGGTGGGCATATGCAGCTCAAGGAGAAGGTGCTGGTGGATGCTTACAGGAGTTACTTTGGGCCAGAGACCAAGGAGAAGGAGCACGCGCTTGTTGGTGGTCCAATAGGCGATGAGGAAAGAATGATGCCATTGCTGCGGGAACAGCAGGTTATCTCTATACACATTGGGAGATGGTGGAGCAAATTCAAAGACTATCTATAGGGCCGTCGAGTCTTTAGACTAGGAGAGCATGGTCGAGGCCAGTGTTCTAGTTGGCGGAGGACTCCATGTTGTGCGTTTGAGTATAAAACGCAATGACTGATGAACGTGCGCCGCATGAGTGCACTGGCGCATAGGCTTACTCTTACGAGATACTGCCACCAGTAATTGGATTGCTGAGCAGAAGGCTTGTTGACTGTAGTACAACTGCATGCAGCGATTCCATCAGTCGCTCTCAACCAATTACCCGATTGCCATGGCTGACCACTGTTTGACAGACCTGACTGCTTGCCGCAGGTTGACCGCCTGTTGATACGATTAGCTTGACTGATGATGCTGCTAAATGCTTGCAATGTTGGAACTCTAACATCATCTGTCGACCCTTCCTTTACGGATTGACTGGTCGCTTGACGCATGGAATCACGGCGCTCTTACACGGTTGACCATCTCGTTATCTGCCGGATCCGCCGCTGCCAGCATTGACCGCTCCATGTCTACTACTGATTGTGAATTTATTGCTGTCTTGAAGGATGTCAAGTCAAAATCATGCATCCGGGCATACTCAGCCTGATGATCAGCAGTGGCTGAAACAGAGGCCGTCATGCCGCTGTCACAGATATTTTGGTCTGCTTCAAGTGTAAGACCGATCGACCATGTGGAGCGCACGAAGCGATCCAAACGTCCTGCAACATATCGCTTATTCAGGCTCTGGACAGTGTCACTTGACCGCGATGCTCAGCTCATCCTGTCTTTCTTGCCACGCCTCACCCATGCATTAGCACCCGGTCAAGTCCGCCGCCCTGCAGACATGAGTGGGTCGTTGGGTGCAGGCTATAGTCATCAGTGTGAAGCATACATACATGACAGGCGTTAGGTAGCACGGGGATCATCGCAATCAGTACAATAATTAGAAGTTGTCAACAGGCAAGGTACCTGCCAACATTCGTCCGCAGGATGCAAGCGCAATGTCGATGGCGCCGATCCCTGACAGTTCACATGTTTCGGCCCTGCAAGCCACTTCATGCGCATCGCCGTACAGATACAGAAGCATACGCTGTGGGCAGGGTACTAAGCTTCCGCCAAGGTTGGCCTGTCATGCATGAGTGTCGAATCAGAGGCGAAGTTTGAATAAGCTGGGGTGGATTCTCGTCAGCTGTCGTTGATCATCGGGCGGTGCGGCAGCCTGTGAGATGCTGCTTCGTGTCCTTGGCTTTTATTGACTTCGTTGACTGAACGGCGGAGCCTCAGAAAATATATTCAAGCTGCGAGAATGGATTGAAAGCCTGCAGCGTACAATGCGTACTGATGCGATAGCGATCAACAGGCAAAATGTCGACTGGAGCACATCGAAAACTAGATGGGTGAGCAGGGATAATAATAACGTTTACAGGACGTCTCAGTGCGTTCCGCCGTTGGCGCTTGTGGCTGCACGTCTGGGCTGACAGGGATGCGGTGCCATCTGGTCAGGGCTCCTCCAAGTTCTGGTATGCTGTGATGTCTTGTTCTTCGCGTTCCTCAAGGACATGTGTCCTGTGTCGCTATCGGACAGCTCGAAAGGCTCAATCTTCTCCTGCTTAAGCTGCGAGTTGCGCAGCTTGTTAGAGGGAGAGCCGGCGAAACCGTCTTAAGCGAAGGAATAGAGCGTGAACGAGGATGATGATGACGAGAGCCTGACCGACACTAGCAGCAGGGAAGGATTGTGCAGGCTTCTTCCTGTGAGACGTGGAACTCTCGACAGACTCTGAAGCTGCACAAATCTCGTCCAGAAGAAAGACGAAACGCGCCGGCGACGCACCTGTGATTGCTGACATGAACACAAACCGGCGGAGCAGTGGAGAATCAAGATCCCAAACGCCTGGTCTCGGCTTCTCACTGCTGGGCAAGGAGTATCTTGCCATTCGCTTCGAGGCATAGCAAGCGAACGCCGATTCACTACTGACGCCGTTGACTCTGTAGCGTTCCGTGCCTCTGTGGCCAACCGCTCGTCGCCCATCGTGTCGTTGACGAGCACTCGAGGCTGCAGGCAGGCCGCGCGGTCCCTTGCTTGCTTGTGAGGGCGGAGGAGGCAACCCGCGACGCTCCAGTGCAGCTATCCGCCTCACACTCTACGACAGACCGGACGGCTGCATTGCGCCAGCGACAATCTGTCCGCATTCGTAACTCCATTTTCGTGCTGGGGGGGCTTTCGTGCACTGGTTGGATATAACGAGGTCGCGAAGCAAGCGCGGGTGGATATCTGTTCGAGTTGGGAAGGAGCGAAGAACTCAAGTGGACAAGAGCGAGCGGGGAGCACCAGGCCAGCTACATCTTGATGGAAATGTCCAGCGCCGTGGATGTCAACAGATTTCGCAAAGGCATCGGGACATGCCCTCTCGGTGAATACGACCACCTTATTGAGCGCTGAGTACCTCGTATCGGCCGCGAGGCCATAGCACGACTGCCGCTGCGCCACCATGAGCGTTGAAGTGGCACATGGTACTTTCCAGCCGCCCCGAGACCAGAACGGCGGTCGTGGCCGTGATGACCCCATGCCATATCTTTCGCAGCAATATGCGCTGCCAATACTGAGACGGGATAGCAGCGACCACTTTCCGGAGAGCTCCACACCACGACCGGATAACACCCTCAGACGCAAGACTCCAAATGGAACTCTTCACGCAGGCTACGAGATTGGCTCTGTGGAGGACACTAATCCACAGAAGCACCAATTATTATTCAACACGGGCATATCACTGCCCCAGCAGCATGCCGATCTTGCAATGACGGAGCGTACATTTCTGGAGCATCGAGGAGTGCAGCACAGTAATCAGACAGGATGGCAGGGCGGCTTCGCCTGGCCTGGCTCGCAATATGGACAGCCACACTCCATGCCGGTCATGGACTCGATGCTACAACAGATGCCAATGTACGATCATTACAACGCACAACAGTATTACAACCAGACTGTGCCAAGCGTGATCCAGCCATCTCTCCAGTACTTGGGTCCGACCGCGTCCGGAGGCCAGGGCGCGGGTCCCTACGGTCCGTACTGGCATGATGGGACTTACGTGCCCTATCGACCAGCCGCGTTGCGTGACCCACGTTTCTATCACCAGCCATCTTACAACTACCAAAGGTCGTTGCCCAGCTCACAACTTGCGCATCAAGGTCAATTGTGGAATCAACGATACGCCACGCCACAGAACAGCCCCTGGCCGCTGAGCCCAGGCTATGTCGTGCCGACTCCACCTGTTGCTCCACATAATGGGCCCTACGCATCGCCCTTTTCTGGTGTGCCATCAAGTGCATACGGGTCTAATTATTCAAGCACGCCTTTGGATCCGAACCTGTGGTTGGATCCAACTAACAACCAGCTGGACGTCGACTCTGAGTTCGGCTCATCCTCGCCACATGGACAGCAACGAGACAAGACATTCCAATGGGCTTTGCAGCAATATCGGGAGCTGCTAGCATTTATCCACCACAATAGACGACAGCAACTCCATAGCCGACCGGGTCATGGCATTCACCGTCCGACCTTCTACCCGAAGCCACCCAGACCAGCTTCAGAATCAATTTTCGACGCAAACAACCATAGAGCCACTGGACAAGGTACTGACTCCGGCTGGACTGGGTCCCGTGATGTGGTAGCATCTCGCGGCAGCCTTGATGACAGCGTCCTCCAGGACAAGCCTGCAGCAGTGGCTTCTCTGTGGTCGCCAAGTGGCGTGCAATTCCGAGATAACCAGTATCAGAGACGAGCATCGCACGACCAATGGGCATATCAAGCACCAGGTGCAGCGGATCCATTGCGAACTCTCCGGCGCTCTTCGGGAGTCTCGGTGTCCACAATTGTTTCTCAGCCCCCTGCTGATGATTCTCCTCATTCGCGGGCGCGCCTAGCGCTTCATTACATGACCACGCTCTGTCAAGCTTCGGATTGGAAGTGGACTGATGGCCTGCTATTGGGTGGATGCCTCGCGTACGGTCTATCAGACTACCACAAGGCGTTGAGGTGGTATCACAGGGTGTTGAATACCGAAAAGGACCATCTCGAAGCCACATCAAACATGGCGGCTACGTTGTTGGCGTTGGGCAGGAGGCAGGAAGCAGAGCAAAATTGGATGAAGGTCGTCAAGGTGGCGCCAAATCATTTCGAGGCTGTGGAACACCTTGTGGGATTGCTCTGTAACGAGCACCGTAGTGGCGATGCCATCCGCATCATCGAATATGTGGAGAGATCACTGCGACAATCGAGGGTCAACGATCAACGCTTGAAAGTCAACGACAAGCACAGTGAATGCTCGTCATCTACTGCTAGCCGGTCGCCATGTCGATCCGATGCTTCCGACAAGCCCTCCTACGATTTCGACGCTGATGTCGAAAGCGCATTTGACTGGAAGGACAACCCGGCGTCTTCAGAGCCGGGTTTCGGCTCAAGCGGCTTCGCGATCGCTGGAGTTGACAATGGCAGGATTCTGGCGCTCATTCATGCCAAGGGCAACATGTTGTATGGAATAGGTGACAATGCTGGTGCTGCCAAGGCATTCGAAGATGCTGTGCTCATTGCCGCTGGAAGGAGACACAAAGGCATCCAGCATCTGGTCACGCATATACTGACGGTGGTCTCGACCAGCATGCATCCGGGACAGCATCGTGGGACACCGAATCTCTCACCGGACCCGATTCTACTGGCTCCGGAGCAGGCTTTGGCTACGGCCAAGCTTTGCTTTCCGCAGTCCGGAGAACTGCCTGGTTTGCAGTATGTCGCTGGTGCTCCGCAAAGCCTAGCAAGAAGGGCTGTTATCTCGACAACCAGCAACTCGTTGCTGTCGCTAGCCAAGATCTTTCAAGATGGCATGTCGAACAACAGCCGTGCTGCGGGCATTACGCCTCTTGCATGTGGCGTGCGTGATATCTTAGCCTTGTACTACCTTTCTCTTGCACTGCAGCCGAGTCCGTCGACCGCCAATAATGTCGGTATCTTGCTTGCTAGTGTACAACAAGCTGCTGTGTCTGCACCGACAAATCAACAGCAGCATAGGATGGATATTCCAGGTGTCATTCCAGGGAGTGGGATCGCACTGGCCTTGCAATATTACAATTACGGACTTCAGCTCGACTCAACGCATGCTCACTTGTACACCAATCTTGGCAGCCTCCTTAAAGATATTGGACAACTGGACGCTGCCATCCAGATGTATGAGCGTGCGGTCAAATGCGACGGCAAGTTTGACATCGCGTTGGCTAACTTGGCGAATGCTGTCAAGGACAAGAGCAGGATCAGCGATGCCATAGGATTTTACAAGAGAGCTGTAGAGGTGAATCCAGACTTCGCAGAGGCGGTTTGTGGGCTTGCGAATGCTCTAAACTCCGTCTGTAGTTGGACGTCCAGGGGGGGTATTGCCGACGACGGCGGGAAGCGAGATCGCTGGCATGTTGATGCAAATGGCATGCTGCTGGATGCTAGTCAGCCCGGCGCCGCCAGCTCTGGCTGGATCAAGAGGGTCGTCGATATCGTCGAGAAGCAACTACTAGAAGGAGAGAATTGGGGTGCCGGGACACTGACACCAGGTGTGATTGAAGATCTCACACAGCAAATGATCATCCTCGACGGCAGTGTCGGAGATGTCAACGAGAGGGAGCACAGTCTCCGCAAAACGTTGCAAAAGTGGGCGGGTCAGAAGTGGGAAGGTGCGCGCGTGACGAGGTTGGTCGAGCGTGCTGTGAGGCGCATTGCCTGGCACTGGTATCGTGACACTTATGTCAAGAAGAAGACCCGAGCTCCTTCCAGCTACAATCGGCCACAGCTACCGATTGCGCTGACGATGCCCACGGCGCCGACAGTCCTGCCATTCCACACCTTTACTTGCCCTATGTCGGCAAAGCAGATTCGACTGATCTCGCAGCGTAATGCGTTGCGCATCTCTGTATCGGCCTTGCGTGCTCCGTGGTTGCCCAAGCAGGTGTACCCACCACCAAAGCCGCCCAGTCCAGTATTGAACATCGGCTACCTTTCGTCCGATTTTAACAACCACCCGCTTGCGCATCTTATGCAATCGGTCTTTGGACTGCACGATGTCACTCGTGTCAGAGCATTCTGCTACGCCACGACTGCAAGCGATAACTCGTCCCACCGGAAGCAAATCGAATTCGAGGCTCCTGTCTTCAAAGATGTCAGCACTTGGACGACGGAGCGGCTTGTGAATCAAATCGTGCAAGATAACATCCATGTACTTGTCAACCTGAATGGCTACACGAGAGGCGCACGAAACGAGGTGTTTGCCGCACGACCTGCGCCAATTCAAATGTCGTTTATGGGCTTCGCTGGCACGCTAGGCGCTGAGTGGTGCGACTACCTGCTCGCCGATGATACTGCCGTGCCTCCCGACACCCTTAGACCGTGGCGAAGGAACATCGATCTTGAGGATCAAATGGTCGACGAGACATGTGGTGGCGAGAATAAGGATTGGGTGTACGGCGAGAATATCATCTATTGCCGCGATACCTTCTTTTGCTGCGATCATAAGCAGAGTGCACCAAACGCCAAGGAGACGCGGAAGAGCTGGGATGAGGAGCTGGAGGAGAGGTGGCGGATGCGGAAGGAGCTTTTTCCACAAATATCCGACGACACTATCATCTTTGGCAACTTCAATCAGCTCTACAAGGTAATATGCGGACTAAGGTCGAGGCCATTACTGCTCTTGACTGACCTTAATATTAGATTGAACCCACCACATTCCGTACCTGGCTCCGCATTTTGGCTCATGTGCCAAAATCTATCCTCTGGCTCCTTCGTTTCCCGGATCTTGGCGAGTCACATTTACTGGCGACTGCGCGTCTTTGGGCTGGCCAAGATGTCGCTTCTCGTGTCATTTTCACGGACGTCGCACCGAAACATCTGCACATTTCTCGCGCCAGGGTCTGCGACATGGTGCTCGACACTGCTGAGTGCAACGCGCACACGACAGCTGCAGATGTGCTGTGGAGCGGCACGCCGTTGTTGACATTGCCCAGGTACTCATACAAGATGTGCAGTCGCATGGCTGCGAGTATCCTCAAAGGTGCACTTCCTAAGGGCGAGGAAGGCGCTCGGGCTGCAAAGGAACTGATAGCAGCAAGTGAGGATGACTACGAAGAGAAAACGGTGGCGCTTGCAAGGTCGTTGGTATACACGCATGGGTGTAGAGGTCGAGGAGAAGGGAGACTCATGGATCTCCGGAAAATGCTGTTCCATGCACGGTGGTCAAGTGCACTGTTCGACACCAAGCGGTGGGTCAGCGATCTCGAGGACGCGTACGAGGTCTCCTGGACGCGCTACGTCAAAGGGGAGGGGGGCGACATCTGGCTGGACAAAATACGCCAGGGAAGTAGCAGGGATTGGTAGGCCGTTGATGTGAGCTGGTCGGCACGCCGCGGTGTTTGTCTGCACGATGCAGATGGCTCGCGCTCGTCTAGAAGGTTTATCATAGGCGAATTAGCGACGGCGTTGTGGGGCATCTTTGCGATATATATTGGTCGTGGAGGCTGGAACTAAGACATCGTCCCAATGCATTGGATCCACAGTGGGCTTACTTGGGTGTCGTATAAGTGACGATGCGCTGGCGGTGTGTAGCCCGATGGAATATCGGCCGAGGAACGCCATGACTTGGGTGATCTGAGAGTATATCAAGTCTCTACTATGCCGATACCCTGAGTATCAACCGAGACACACGAGTCGCGTTGCCCAAAAATAGGGCTTCTCGAGCTCAGGGCGTTCTCAGCAACGCGAGATTCCCGATCTGAACTTGGTCCAGGTCGAGGCCGTGTTGGAAGTTTATGAAGTCGCAATGAGGCGCTTAACCTTTCCCTGAGGTGGACAACTCTGCTCCGTGCACACGCTGCATGTCTCAGAAATTCCCCGCGGGCTTCGTATGTGCGCAGAAGGTTGACTTCATCACTGCGTGTGATGGAACCTAACCTTACAGTCGGTAGTCAGTGACGAGCGTGGTTGTCGTCAATTAATGAGATCTCATCGTATTACGCACATATGAAGATCCGGCGTCAAGTCGCCGGCGACAGTCCAAAAATACAGCTGTCGCCGACTCAGTCGCCACGCAAATGAAGATTCGCTCGTGGCTTTCCGTAAATAAATGACTCGCTGTGCAGTCACCGCAGCCCCTCCATAATGAAAATACTACGAACTCGGCTTGACGGAGCGGGTCTAGGTAGGGAGCCAGGGTTTTGTCTGATATCCTGGATTGTCTGGACATGTTCGGTGACCTGAAGGAAGGCGCCCCATCCACGGCAGATGAGCCGTGACGGATCGAGTGGAGCGCAGGTTGGTTTCAGATCATCTCCGGCGCAGCGTTTTATGTCAAAACCTGCTCATCAGTAGAGCATTGCAAGATACATCCCGCGAATTGTTACGTGACCTGGCAAGGGTAATTCAGTACCTCGGCTTGAGCGAGGCATGCTTGAGATTGCATGCATGCCAGGGTCGATCCGGCGCCCGTCATCGTCCGTGCCCCGATCAGCCGGGTATGTTCCAAATACCAGCACGAGAAGGTTGCACAGCAACTGGGGAGAGTGGTTTCATGGTCGCGGGAGCGAGCCGACGGACAGTAAAGCTTCATTCGCCATCATGTGGTATTGCCGTCGCAAGGTGCCGCCCATATTGCAGCTTCGGATTTCAAGTCTGAGGCAATTGTGATATCCAAAGTCATTGCTCGCAGAGAACCTCTGGATGATTTGCAATGTGACATCTGATCCAACACTCCACTCGACATTCGCATGTACGTCGTTCGTTATTAGCAATCAACGGTTTAATCCTTGATGCCCAGTGGGGAAATCTGTGAGCTCAAGTGGTCCCAAGGCCCACTTTACAGAGACTCCACAGTCCTTGAATAATTTCATGCCGGGTTGTCACACTGTGTCCCTCCACCGTTCCAGTCCATGGTCGTTCGGAAGCCAAGCCGACCGTTTGGTCGATGCGAAAACGTTGTGGAGGATGTGCCGCCCAGCGGCGTGCCCGTCAACGTTCCAGCAGGGTTGTTCGATGATGATGTTCACAGATAGACTAGTTGACGTCGTGGGAGTGGCACTCGCGACCGTGTCAGCTGCAGACGATCGAGATCGAGGTCAGGATCTAGCAGACGCAGTCATATGCGGCTGAAAGATGACGGGGCTCCGCGGCGAGTCGGCTCGCGCACGAGTGCAGGACAAGGTTTGGATCTGGTTTTGGCATCGGCGCAACCACCGGCAGAACCATGGATCACATCGCTGCGAGGTAGCTAGGTCAGAATGGTGGTGTCGTTCTTTTTTCTATTGTAATGAATATTTAGCGAGACGAAAGAAGGCGGCCACATGGCGGCAGGCGGACGTTGGAAGAAACCGGGTGATTGCCCTTCGGCTCCTTGCGCACACCAGTCATTTCTGGCAAATGCAGAATACTCGTCGCAAAAGATGGCACAGCATGAATGACAGCGTCTGGTGCACTTGGCGCGGCTGTTGGGTCTCAGATTGGGACCCGGGTCTGTGGGCGTCCGTTGGAAACGATCGCACGCAGATGCGTGGGCGCTTGTCCGAAAGAAGGGGCGTTCTCGCTAAAATCTGCAGATCACTGGCTCATCAACGGCGCTTGACACGGGAGGTGATCTTACAGCAGGTCGATCTTCCGTGCCCGCCGCGTTGCAGGAACGGCTCGCGATAGCGCGAAGACGAGAGTTCGCCAATGACTCGTTACTTTCCGCACGCGAACTCATGCCCACTCGACTCGACGTATTCTTATTGGGACGGCCAACAAAGCAGAAGCAGGAGAGGTCGGCGTGATGCATTGGATGTGGCCTCGTGGTGACATTCACATGCTGACTGTCGTGGGTCGTGGGTACGGAGTCGGATCGACGTGGGATGGGAAAGGTGTGATCATGTCTTGTCTCAGGATGACGCTGGGTATCCAGGGGATCCGGGCTGACGTCCACCAACCAAAAGGCAAGGGCTCGAGGGAGAGAAGAAGCATCTGTCAACCAGGACGCCAAGGCCTGGCGCGACTCGTGCATGGATCATGATTAATATGGTGTGCGGGAACGAGGCCGGTCGATCTATTATGGCCGATTCTCGGCTACGTACGTGATGTATATGTATGTGCTTGACTCTGGAGATTGAGATGTTCGTCACGCTCATGTCAGTAGTGCGCTGCCTCGATCTGGGAAAGCGCTCCCCGATCCTGTGGCTCCTGCCTGCTGGCGCTCTTGCCTACTCGAGCCGAGCAGCAGCTGTGGAATTTGAAATCGATCCCTGACGGCGGGCCGAGGCTGTGGAGAAGACAACGGTGCTCCCTGTCGCCATGCGCACTTCACCAAACCTCAGAGTTGGAGAGTCACAACCAGAACTCGATCATTGGCTGCCGGAATGCGCCTCATCCCCTGATGGCAACTTTTGTTGGGCCGCGCGGTGCAGTAACGGACCGACGCATCAGCGTTGTCATCGTGTCCTGGTACAGTCGCACCATACCCGCTGCATGACAACGCCTGCCGCGCCTAACTACCAACAAGCAAGCTCGCAGACGAGCGAACTTCGTCGTCGTGCGGCACGCTCACGCCCGGCTGTCCACATTCAGCTTGCGTGGCGCAGCCTGGGTTTGGAAGCCGAGATTGTTCAGATGTCAGATCCCATGAGCTCTGTCAAACGTCTTCATCGCCCGGTACAAAAGCATATCTATAAAGAGCATCTCGGCGGCAACGGCGCCTGGCGTCTGAGTATAAAGCCGGGTTCGCCTTGAGGCCATGCCGCTGTAATTGCACGTTGAAATGTTCGTGTCGGAGAGGTGGGCTTCGGTCCAGATGCTACTGAACGACCTGTGAAGTCTTCACCAGTCCAATTGCGGCGCTGAATGTCCAATAGCGAATCAACACGCAGGTCAAGACGCAGCGGCGATTGCCAGACCCTTCGTAGCCTGGGTCTGCCGTTCTGACCATCGACTCGCCGTGAGGATCATTGGAATCGATCCACAGGAGCGGCGTGACGGAGTCGGCGTCAAGAAAGCATCTGTGCCTTCGCTTGACCCCCTGCTTCTGAACCCTGCCTTGCGTGTTTGGGCCGTGCGAGGTGCCGGGAACGCCCTAGCATGAAAGCAACTACCCACTCCGCTGGGACTGCTGCAGCGTTGGTACGAGGTAGCTATATGATGAAACTCTACTGGCAGCGACTACGGCTGTTCCTCGAGTTCGCACACCCGATCGCTTTTGCATCCTGCTCAAGATTCGCTGCCGACCGCCGCGATCATCCGCAGCGTCGCTTGTGTGGCCGACCGTTCGATTCCTGGGCCCCGCCTCAACTTTAACTTCGGACTAACCGTCGTGGAATAATTGGACCAAAAGCACTCGGAAGCCGACCAAACCCAATCTAAATTGTCGCTGCTAGCTGCTCGCAGAGCCAGACGATACCTCCACAACCGTCGCGGCAGTAGTAGTGGATATATCCCACACCTAGGCCCGCGGCTTGCTCACCATCAACGGCATTTTGTCTCTTCCTACAACTGCTTCGCTGACGACTCAACGGCCCAACGGCTTCAGCTCACAACACACAGGTCAGTTGCCACCGCGTGCTGGTTGCGGCAGCGTTCGTGTATATCGCCTCCATGCCAATTATGGTGCGTAGCGGCAATCGCTAACAGCAGACAGTGTCACTGCCATTGGAGCGCTGTCAGTGAAGCATCGAGATGCCTCAGCACAAGAGGGGCCCTTGGTCGCAATCCGAGGACCAGTATCTGCTCCATTTGGTCAGCCTGCATGGCGCTCACAACTGGGTTCGCATCTCGGCAACGATGCAAACAAGGTCGCCTAAGCAGTGCCGAGAGCGTTTTCATCAGAATCTCAAGCCCAACCTCAATCATGATCCCATCACACCAGAGGAAGGAATCTTGATCGAGCAAATGGTGGCGGAGATGGGGAAACGATGGGCCGAGATTGCCAGGCGACTTCGCGGACGAAGTGACAACGCCGTCAAGAATTGGTGGAATGGAGGAATGAACCGCCGTCGCAGAAGCAACAATCCCAGGCGTGCCGATGCGGAAGCCCGACAGCAGCAAGCCGCGAACAGTGCGCGGCAGAATTTGCCTCCACCAACTCATCACCACTCGCTGCCGCCGAACGTGCAGCAGCACGCACCACCACCACCACCACCACCACCACCTCAATTTTTCGGTCAGCACATCTATCCTGTACATCACTTTCCTCAGCAGATTAGCGTCCCTTCTAATGTTGGACCAATGTACCATCGTCATTCGGGGCTGATCGAGACCCCTCTACCATCCCCGTCAGCATTTTCGCAGTTCTCCGCGGACGGAGCGCCGTCTTTGATCTCTGACAACTCATCGCTGTCCGGACGCTCCCCGCACCACGGGCCTTCTCCGATTGAGCTACCACCTTTGGCCGGAGCCGCATCAGGCCACCGCGATGATCGTAGGCCATCCGCCTCAATGCACCGACTGAGCGTGCCGGGATCTATCCCACTTGAGGGCGACTACCACATGCCCAGTGGAATGGCCATGAAGCATGACCAGCCATCTTTGCAACCACCATTCATGCCTCACCAGCAGCAGCACTTCCAACAATTTGCGCCTCCGCAACACTTTCTCCCATCGCAAGCACGGCCCATGATGACACATATGCAACCACCGCCATTCCATCCACAGCAGCAAATGACGCCGACCGTCTTGGTGAGATCGCAACCGCCTGCGACTCCTGCCCCGCTGCAACTTCCGAGCATCTCCAACCTGGCCATGTCGTCCAACAACATGCAGGCTGCACCAGCTGGCTACCACATCGATCCGGCTTTGAACGGCTCATCAATGCCGCCGGTGCCATCTCCGGAAGACTCCCCGAAGGATAAAATGAGCTTGTCTAACCTCACACACTGATGGAAATGAAATTGGCGCTGCATTTATAGCTGCACCCATACCGTACGACTGTGGATGTTTTCATTTGTTGAGTAACGAAACAACGACAGGAGTATGCGCCAGTCGCGCAGGTGATAATTCTATATACCCATTTTCAGTTGGTATCACGCGTTCGAGCGATTGCATTCCAGTACAGCCGACAGCGGCTTCTTCATCTTCAAGGTGGAAGGCATTATTTTGGGCATAGCAGCCTGGCTTGGCCTCTTACAGGAACGATAGAATATCATGCGACTTCAACATTCTTCTCAGTCCAGCATGTGTCTATCCTCACGGCTCAAGATCTACCTACTCTATTCTCTCAAACGGGGTACCTCACACAAGCACACCTACTACTTCTCAAGGACTTCCTGAGCTCCTGTGCTATGCTGTCCCGCTGTCTGGGCGCAGGAAATTACGCTGGATGCTAGAGCAACGTTGCCGTGAGCTCTCGAGATCCGGCGCCTCGAGATTGTTTGTCGACATAGATAGGTCATGGGCACACAAACCTCTGGTCCTCAACCCGTTCGAACGGTCAAGGCTGAAACATTGCATTTAGAGTTTGAGATCTGATCTTCATAAGCGAGCTAGCAATCCCATAATTGGTCGATTGGCCGAAGCAGTTGAGCCTTCAATTGGTAGCGCATCTTCCTGCGTCGCTGCCGAACCGCACACGTTGAGAAGCTTCAGGGGGCCTTCTGGCGCGCGGATGCGGTCGCTCGAGCCTTGGGTGCTTGGAGGAGGTGTACTCGAAGACGTGGCACTCGGAGAGCGGTGGATCAGTTCTGATTGCGTTCTTGGTGCGCGCCTCTCGTCTGCGTTTCCGTCGGTGAGAGTCAGACATCGGCAGAGTGGCGCGCTCTGGAAGGAAGAAATTGCCCTCGCAGTCAGGTCCGAAACAGGTTGAACTCCGTCACCAGTCTTCCTTTGCCTTGGTTAGCTCGCCGGTAGGGTCGTGGTTGGTCGGTAGGCGACTCTCCACCGCTTGCCATGCTTTGTATGACGGCAGGTTCACAGACGGGCAAATGACACGCTCGCCGCCGTCAGTCGCAGTGAGTTCAATCGGCAATCTGACCGTACAGGTTCACCATATTCACTATTGCTTCGAATCTTGTGAGAGTCGGAATGCTCCGAATTGCAGTGACCTCCTTATCGGCTCGTACCGGTCGGAAGATGACGACGTCAATCAGTTCTCACCACACGCGGTCAATTGCATTGCCTACTCAGTAACATGACTTGAACGATTGATTTTGTTACATTGTACAGCTTTGGATGTAAAGATTGCTATAATTTGTGAGCTTGCGTCTTGCGCCATAATTTGTGAGCTTGCTTCTTGCGCCATAATTTGTGAGCTTGCTTCTTGCGCCCTTTACAGCCGCATCAAGATCGGTCTAGCTCGCGGACGCTCATCGCCATCAGGTCTACTATTTCTGTACTCCCAAGTCAGAAGCGTTGCGGCTGTCGTCACCTGACCACCACCAAGTAGGCTAGGACTCGACCCACTGCCTGCGAGAGGTGCTGTCGTGGACCGGCCTGACTGAGGGCGCTTCACAACGAATGTGTGCATTGTACAGCCCAGATCCTGGCGCCCTTCCCAATACCACAACTTTTGTGCATTTTCTCGTGAGTCCACGAATCAACTTACGGGTGGTAAAGGCAGGTAAGCTGACGAATCTGGTAGTCCTCACGCGATCTTTCCATTCAGATACCAATAGATTTTGTCAATCTACCAGGTGTCGCTCTGACCCCTGCATGTTTCCCATTCAGTTACGAGGCTGCTGCTGCTGCAAGATGTATCTCGAATCTGCTGGTGCTGGGGTTTCGAAGAATTGAGGTAGACATCTATTGGGATGTAAGTAGGCGACTCTGGAGTTTGTGCCCGGTGCAGCTGGGAAATGCAAGCACCTTGCTCAACGCCACCGCCACCACAGCAACACAGCCGTCCCGGACTGCGGCTACGAGCTTGGGAAGCGCACATCTGAGCCAAAGAGTACCGCAGGAAACCCCATTTGCCGGGCCGGAAGTCCTAGCAAGACAGCAGAGTAGCAGCTTGACTGCTTCTGGAGCGTCCCTTGTCGCTACCTCTCCCAGCACTCCGCAATCGATTTCAACGACTGCGACGCTCACCCCAACAATGACAGCATCCGTTGCAGGCAGTGCTGCGAGCGCTATTACGTTGACTGACGGCACTCTCATCGACATTGGCAAATATTCCTGTGACACAGTCAGCACACTCGATCTAGTTCTGGACGTTGTAAATGGATACTTAGACGACACAGAAAACAACCTGAACGCGTCGACAAGATACCTCGTCTTCAACCTTCACGTTGCAGCCTCAGCTTCAAATCCCAACAGTGGCGGCGTACAGCCGGCTCCAGACGCATTGCCGCAGGATGGCAACTTACTATCTTCAATGATACTGGTCAATAGCTCTGCATACCTCTACACGCCCTCAGACCTGTTATCACAGCGAGCAAATCTGAACGCCTCCACGGACTGGTTCGGCGTGGCGGAGCGTTACCGGCCAGATGCAGCATACTTTACTGTGGACGACCAAAGTGGTCATGATTCCACGCCAAACGGATGGCCTAGCGAAAGTTATATGGAGCTTCTTGGAGGGCAGCGCATTTTGGCGAGCTATGGGACGGTCGATCCGCAGATGGAGGGATATAACTTCTCGGCAGATGCAGACTACATTTTCACATCTGGATATGTCCAGATACAACAAAGCAACGCGACAGTCACCACAGCCGGTGTCCCGTCGGGATGTTACTATCAACCCGGCGCGTTCGACATCGGACCGGTCAACTCATCATGGGCGACCTACCACTTCAACAGCACACTGTCCCCCTCCTCACTCGACCCTACAACCATGAGCCTCTCAGCCTGCGGCATCTCGCCCGTGCTCAATATGACCTTAAGCAACGTGACAGCAGCCGAGGACTTCACGCCCTATCGCGACTTCGCGCAGAGCGCCGTCTGGACATGGGGCACCGGCCAACCTCCCGTCTCTAACTCCACCGACGAGAACTGCGCCGCCCTGAATGCAACATCGGGCCGCTGGCAAGGCATCACATGCGGTCAACAGCATTATGGCGCCTGTCGTGTCGGTGACCAGCCCTACGAATGGAGCATCAGCGATTCCAAATCCCAATACTACAACATCGACCTCGCCTGCGGCGACAGCACCAGCTTCAGCACGCCGCGGACAGCACTAGAAAACACGTATCTCGTAGCCACGTGGCGGAAATTCTTGGCGGATCAGTCAGGAGACGATGCGGATGACGAGCTGTTGTGGGTGGATTTTAACGATTTGGATCTCAATACGTGTTGGGTGATTGGGCAGAATGCGACGTGTCCGTATATCACGGAGCAAGGGGGGTCGAATCGCGAGGTTGTGGTGCCGACGGTGTCGGCGGTGATTGTGTTTGTGTTGGCCGGGTTGACGATTTTTGTGAAGTGTACGGCGAATCGGCAGAATACTAAGAGGAAGAGGAGGCGGCGGGGGGAGGATGGGTGGGATTACGAGGGGGTGCCGAGTTGAGGTTGCGTGTTTTGGTTGGAGACGGTTGTGCAGATGTATTGTAGATGGTTGTACAGCTGTGTTGTGCCATACCCACAATTACATCGACGTCATCCGCACGTGGCTAATCTCGGCTCGCATGGCACGTGATGGGGATCTAGAGCTCCCAAAGACTCGTCCCAGCTCGAAGTTGATCCCCAGATCTCAGATCCCCTCGCACACACCATTTCCCATTTCCTCATGCCAAGCCTCTTGGCGGAGCCAGCAGCGTCCAGCTCTCTTTTGTTTTCCCTTTCACGATGCCAGAAATGCAACAGCGCCTCGACGCCGCTCTAACATCAATCCCGAGCACAGCCACCGCTGGGTCCGACGCTTCCGCCCACGCCCAGTCCCACGAAGCGCGCGAGTCCACAGAATCGCAAGACCTGGATCCTCACCAACCGGTCGTCATACCGCCATGGCTGCATTTGAATACTTCCGACGACAATGCACAACTCCTACCCTCACATCCCGGCAAGGCTGTCCCGAATTCGCGACATTACCGACCGCCGCAACAACCACCTTTGCACTATAAGACCGGGCGCAAGTGGGATCACCTCCGCTCCCCTTCGCCGCCACTCTTGTCGTTACCCATCACCGACCACCACAAACGGTGGGGCCCGTTCATGTACTCTGGGCCCAATCCGCAGGAACAACAGGCGCAGGCGCGAGTCGTTGGCTCGGATTGGATCGCTCAGCAGGCGGACGGTGCAGCTTCGGGGCCTGGGGTGGGGTTTCTTGGCTGGAGACAAGAGGATGAGCTCGCGGCGGATGGGAGTGGCGGTGTCAATGGGGGCTTGATCGGCGGTGGGTTTCAGGGACTGATGTATGGGGGGAAGTGGTTGATCAGCCCGGATAGGCAGGAGAGGACGGTGCGACTGTTTTGGGTGAGTCGTGTTGCTCGTTTGAATCGACATTATTCTTGTTTGCCACTCGAGGCTCTGGATGCGTTCGTATGGGCAATCATCATTCTGTCTGCAAGTCATGGCTGGAGACTGGCCTGGCGTTCTGCAAACCTTGCGTTTGAAATTATCATCAATGCTAAACGCCAACGCTTTGGGATCCCAGACGGTGCATGCTAACCGGCCGAGGCTTTGAATTCCTGTCGTCTCATGGGGGCTCCAGCTTGACTCTGCCTTACAACCCGCGGACTTTTCATGGACCACTCCCGGCACTTCCTCGGACGTTCCACGTGCGACAATATACCCGACATGCAGAGTGATGATCAATATATGGTCCAATGGCGCAACGGTAGCGCAGTGTTTTGCAGTGCCAAAGGGTTCTCGTTCCAAAAGGGATTGGACCTTTTTTTTTTACCGTTCGCCCCGCCTGGCCGGATGGTAAACTTCCTTGGTCGCCGGGCGTTCACATCAATTGCCTGAGCATATCTTTTGCCAAGATCACATGCAGTGGCAGCGCGCGTGTGAGGAGTGCATTGCTGACATGGGTCATTCCTCTAGCGGCTATTACTGAAGAACCCATTCGTGCCCCTGGTCTTCCGACTCTTCATTCTCGCCTTCTCTGCCGCCGGCCTCGGCATAGCAGCTAGGATCTACGAGAACGTCCACAAGGTCAACGACGACCCAAACTCCCTCAACAACTGCTCCTTCCGTGCCTCTACATACATGGCCCTTGTAGTCGGCAGCATCGCAATCCCTTACCTAGGCTACATAACCTGGGACGAGTACACTTCACGACCGTAAGCCCCATGTTCTCACATCCACCCCGCAACTGTCTGTACCCCATATTGACAACTCTGCCTTCCAGCCTCGGCCTCCGCTCCGTTGCCGCTAAAACCCTCCTTCTCCTCTGCGATCTCTACTTCGTCGTCTTCGCCGCCTCCAACCTCTCCCTCGCCTTCGACGCCCTCTACGACCACCGCTGGGCCTGTTACGATGAGCACTTCGCTGCCGTCTCCGACCCCACCACCGGCACTATCGTCTCCTACAACGTCCCTTCCACCTGCCCGAACAATCCTAGTATTTGCTCGAAACAGAAGAGTTTGTCCGCGATCTTACTGATAAGCTTGGTGGCGTGGTTGGTGACCTTCTCGATAAGTGTGTTGAGGGTGGTGGAGAAGCTGCGCCCGGATTAGGGGTCTGGACGAGGGAAGCAGTTCTGGGGTGTGTCAATGGGGTTGACGGGGGTGTTGTGGGGGTGTTTGGGGTGGGGATTGTATGTGGCGGTCAAGGGCGGGAGGTGAGTGAGGTGTAGGCTTTTTGCTTTTGGCGATGGCGTTTGAGAAGGGATCTATCGCGACAGATTTCATTTGTTTCTACGGGTTGGCATACAAGCCTGCATGGGCTTTTGTAGCGTGGCGTATTGGCATAGCGAGTGGATTTTGGTGTTACGATATTACGACTCAGTCGGGACGGTGGTTGGGTGATGGAAGTCAACCATGGGAGGACTGATACAGCTCGGCTACAGCACAGATTGCTACGGTACGGTACATACTCGATACAGACACGCTGAGCAGGATCTTAATGTACAGCAGAGATATATCCTAGAAGGTGCCTTGGTCATCCAACCCATACCTGCTCATGGGGAGCAAGCAGATCATTGTAAGGCTAAGATTGCGTGATGTATAATTATTTGCTCTACCATTATATTCATGTACGGCGACAGGTCACAGAACACAGAGGATCGCGTCTGTACTACGAGATTGTCGAAAGGGACAACAAACACATAGCATAGTATCTGCCGTCTCTATGCTGTAAACTTCGATCCTGGGTGCCAATCTCGACGATGCGTTCGTCTCGCCCGACAGGAACCACATCTGCGTCATCGATTGATCGTACTCAGTCGATATGCCACAGCGCTCGTTGTTCGATCCCAAATCTGCAGCAGCGCTATCGAGCGCCTGCTGAACGCTCCGCTCACTCTGTGTATCAAGAGCGCACTGGTCGCCTCATCCAACAGCAGAAGTCGAGGCTTTCGTACCACGTTGTGGTTGGGCTCCCGAGAATCGCAGTCCACTCGAGCCACAGGGGGTCTTGGGACCTTCAGGCAAGGATTTTGAACAATCTCCAGGATCCGTGCTTGTCGGCGAGCTTCGAGTACTTCTTCTTCTTCCTCTGAGGAAGCTTCATGATCCGGTCCAGGGGTGGTGTTGTCCCGTACAGGGAGCTTGAGGATGGCGGTGGCTCCTGCTGTACAAGAGACGTTCCGCGGCGATACAGAGCTGGAGAAACAGTCGAGATACCATCATCATCATCGTTGAACAAAATCTTATCGCGGATTGGATTATGGAAACTCATCAACAGTAAGATCATCGTACTCTTGCCGCGTCCAGATGGCCCGGCAACGGCGGCATGAGCTCCAGACTTGACTTTGAAGGAGATTGGCTGCAACACCTTTGTGACTGTCGGCTGCCTGTACTAGAAGTCAAAGAATATGAGAGCATAAGGAATGGCTTGTCGACTGGCATCTGCACCTTGAAGTGAGTGAGCACCAACCAGTCGAGACAATAAGCCGGCCTGTGCTGGCTATACCCCTCCAGCGATCAAGCAGTCGGATGCGATGATGGTGCGTAGTAGAAGTACAGATCTGGGTGCTCCGACAACATGGTGAGCATGATCGTAGCCGGGAGAACTCAACTGGTGCCGCACGCTCACACTTGTTTTCCGCTACCACGTTCGACGCAGTTTCGAGTGTGGTTTTAAAAACCAGATCCTCTTCACCAACGTCGAAGAGCTCCATAACATCTATTGGCTGCTCCTTGCCATCGTGGTCTCCAAGATTCTGCGCACTGACGATAGCCGCACAGAGCCCGTCTCCATGAAGAAGATCCCAGTAGTTGCCTGGCTCGGCAATCTTACCATTGACAACGACTGCAATGTTATCTGCTACATTTACCGTTGATAGGCCATATGCGGTGACAAGAGTGGTCTTGTTGGCTGAGCCACGATCCAATGCAGCTTGTACCACTCTTTCAGCTCTGCAAACATATCAATTGGGACCACGATACATACCAAAAGGAATTCACCTTGAATCTACTGCACTGGTAGCCTCGTCGGGTACCAGCACCCGTGGATCGGAGATGATGCTTCTAGCGATCGAGAGATGTTGTCGTTGGCCTGCGTTCAGCATGCTTGCTCGCTCGCCGAATCATGTATCATAACCATTTGGCGACGCTCCACAAAGTCATGCGCGTTGCTTGATTTGCACGCGTCTGTCACTGGCTTCGATTGCTCGGCTTGTGGAAGTGCGAGCTGCTTCTCGTTGAGACCTTTGGCCAATTTTCGAGGACTGCACCTTGAAGCAAGACAGGCTCTTGCTGCACCAGTCCGATATTGCTTCGCAACCATTCGACGTGTCCTTGGCGAAGTCGAACCCATCCAATAGAATCGTGCCAGTAGAGGGAACATATCAGCGCTCGAGCAAGCCAATGATTGTCGGTCTGCCGGGACCACTTGCTCCCACGAGTGCTGTCGTCTTGCAAGCTAGCAGCGTTATGTCCACGCCTCGTAGTAACTCCGCTGATGGACAAGAAGGCTAGATGACGTGAACGTCCTTTATCTCGATATCTCCAGTCAAGCTTGCAAGCTTCTTACCACCGGGACAGGGTGGATCGACAAGAATCTGCTTATCTATGAGCTCAAATAGTTCTGCAGGCGCTTGAAGCAGCGCTCATGGTCTCAAGAGACGGCAACATTCATATGATGGAAGTCGCTTCAAGAGTAGCACTCAAGATCACTTTAGACATAGTGCTAACATTGTTGGTCTCTCCGCCCGAGTGGAGCCTGTGTCCTTCCCGAACAGGGAGTGCCGTGCCTGATATGACCAAGGAGACTGACGTCGCCAAGAAGATCCGAGTGCTGCCTGATGAGCTTCTATCAGGAACGTGTCGTATTTCTTTACTGTCTGCGGTGCGGCTCCTAACGCACTTGTCCGTTTCATAGAGCTGATGGCCTCTTGAGCCATGACTGAGGCTCGGGAGGAGCTTTCCGTGATGCACCCGTTGATCAGCGCAAGCTTGCATTGGACAGCGAGCAAAGTGATATGCGGCGGGAAGAAGAGTGATGGTCCGCCGACGGTAGAGTAGAGCTTCTCAGCAATGCCTTGATTGATTCGATCTCCGTCTGTGTCCACCAGCGACGGCACAATGCCACAACCAGCATCACATTGCTCAGCTTGTCAAAATGCCAAGTTGTTTGTCGCAAGCCGCACTCGAAGAATGCTTCCCTGAGAGTACACAGAGTGTCGCGAGAAATCCGCTGACGAAACATGATACGAATATGTAGACAAGATGCGCTGCCAAGGCTTGTCTCACTTGTCTGTCTGGCTTTCTTCCAACACAGAGGATAAGCGTCTGGTTAGTGCTACGCATGTCTTTATGTCTAGTCTGATCTACGAAGAGCAAAGCCAGTACGATGACGCTACTGCCCTGTCAAGTCATAATAATCACCCAGCTCACACCCAGGAAGGGTAATGGGGGAAGAGCACTTCCTCCATTAATAAGAAGGCGGCCTCCCCACCACCGTCCACTAGAGCCCAGTAGGCCTCATCAAGGCCTTCTCATCAAGGCCTTCGTGGGGAATTCGATTGGGCGAATGATTTCCACTGACTCTTCGTGCCATGTGAGCACGACACACACAACTACGCTACACATACCGATCCAAAATAACAACATGACGCTGTTTCTACTCACAGGCGGAGGTACACGTGTCATGAAACTTGTTCAGAAACATGCTTGCCCTTATGAGACGTCCTCGTCTTGGGTTCTGCACGGGACTTGATGCTCGACAACGCGAACATACTTGCCGGCCGGTCTAACCAGGTACCCAAGAGCCTTCGCTTCTCCCACCAGGCAGTGAAGCGAGGGGTTCGATGTATTTGTGTTCGAGGAGTTTGGCAGTCGGCCAAGAACGAACGAGACGTGGATCCGTTTGCAAGGTTCATACAACGGATAGAATCAATTGGATCTTAACGATTGAGCCGAGTTTACATGGCTTGGGGTCGTATAACAGGTTGATCGTGACTCATCTAGCAGTCGCATGGCGCACTCATAATCGCGCCGCCGCAATGCCACCCGCGATTGACGGGACCGAAAGAGCCCTCAGATCAAGACAATGATAATTACATGCAGCTGTTGCAACACCAACAACATATCAAATCACAACGATCACACAACCGAAAGTCAAGGGTATTATGATTGATTGATCGGTGAAGCCGCAAATTGATCGGTTGATCATGGTCTATAAGAATCAATCTATGAATCCTCCAAAAAGTTCATCGGACCGATTCAATCACTGACACAATTCACTGGATGGATGGGTCGATTCGACAATCGACGAATCGATCCACTCGGATCACTGGCCAAGCAGCGAGTTCGGCCAGCGAAAGTGAATGATCAATTCCTGGTCGCTTGTCTCGGCTCTCCGTTGCATAGATTGCGAGGAGTGGCTTGGTATCTTGGCTCCGCCGCTATATGGTATCTCCCCATCGCCGTGTAAAAAAGCCTCCGCTGATGCAGATCACCTCCGAATCCTCACCCATTCCGGGCCATATGTGAGCCTGACGCACCGCCCACGTAGTCACAGCCGAGCTGACTCCTTTCTGACCCCTCATCCACAGCACCTGAGCCACAACGATGAAGTGTATCCTCACCATAGCTGCGAGCTCCTTCCTCCTTGCGAGCCTGACCTCAGCTAGCTGGCGTCCGCATCCCGAGGGGCCCCCAAAGCTGTACAACAGGTGCCGCTGCAGAGCACCCGCACCACCTGGGTCATCGCAGGGCCCCGACTGGCCGAACAAGACAGAGATCGCCTGCCAGCATTACGCCGCTGGGACATACAGGGGCGGGTCGCAAGCGTATGTGAGATACGACCCGGGCCTGGCCGAGTGCCGGGAGAATGGCGCAAGCCTGGGGCAAGAGGTCTGGAATGACGTCTGTATCAGAGATGGGGCGGGATCAGGGCAATGCTGGAATGATAAAGAAGCTCCTGGCTGGTATCATTGCCGCTGCCGCGGCCCAGCGCCGAAGGGACAGCCTCCGTTCCAGGGTCCCGACATGCCGGCCGTGTCGCAGCAGGTCTGTGGGGAGTATAACGGAAGAAACGTGAACGGGTGGACGGCGAGCGTGTACTACCACGACTCTTCGGACGAGTGCCGCACGGATGATGGGAGCCTGGATCCTGGCCCCTGGGAGCAAAATTGTAAGAAGGATGGAGCGGCTTCAGGTCAGTGCTGGAGGTGAACGAGGTGGCGCGGGTGCAGGCAGTGCTGGCCGGACTGTGTTATCGTTGGGATTAGACCATGTTTGATCCCACTGCGGACGAGGAACCTTCAGCAGGGCAGGGCCTGAATCCAGCTCTATACTCCACACTTTGCAGGCAAAAGCTCATATGCAGATGGCGGCCCTGTGGACGGCAGTGAACAGCTACAAAACCGCCATATCGGCTATGGACACCGAATTTTGCCATATGAGGCGTGCTCTTCACATGGTATCATGTGATTGATTTTAGTAGGAGGTAGAATCTTCTGCAGATACTGTAGTCTAGTAAAGAGTCGCCGCTAGTGCTTGTATAGATCTCGTCTAGTCTTGATATTGCTATTACTGTCACTCTGACCTTAGGCTCTCCGGAATATTATTTCTCCTTCCGAGGAGCTCGAATCCTACATGTGGTCATTTTCAGCTTGTGACCATATTGACATCACTATATAACATCACTATATCGCGATTGTGACAGAATATGGCAGCTGCATCCGACGCGTCACACGCGCCATAGTGTCAAAAGTGTGCTACGATTAATCAGCGATATGGCGGTTTTGTAGCTGTTCGCTTCCGTACCTATGGCCGGTGCGGAGGGTACCGCTCACCTAAAATTCTGTCTGGGTCAAGGTCTCCGATCTGCAACTTCTCAAACCACAATGTACAACACTCCGAAGATTTCTCATGATAATAACGATCGGACATCCTAATGTTCAACGGCCCCGCGTTGAGGGGACGGAGTCGGTATCAGAAAGGGCGAGCGGTAGGGTCGGTGTGTTTGATGTTTTAGAGGATAGATGGTAGATGGTAGGTGACAGATGATAGAAGTTTAGAAATGATCATGTGATGTTTCTATGGGACGTTTTGTCGAATTCCCGTCTCAAACTCTTACACCTACTTGCCTGGCGAAAGAACTACTGATGCCCAATCGGCTTCCCGCTCTGCACAAAATCGATCTTGGCCGAGCCGCCCAGCAGAAAGTTCATCTTCCCACCCGTCGTGTGCGGGTCCTCCTGAACGAAATTCATGGGGAAGCCAAGGTCAAACGGCACCACGCTCTCCAGCTTCTCAATCTGCTTGTCCGTCAACTTGATCTCCAACGCCTTGATATTGCCCATCAAATGCTCAATCTTGCGTCCACCCACGATGGGGAAGACGTTGGGCGCCTTGCTCATGACGTACGCCAGAGCGACGGCCGTCGGGCTCTCCACGCCATGCTCCCGCGCGACCTCGTCGAGTGCCAGGGAAATCTTCTCCTCCGCTTCCGTCTGCTTTGGGGGCCCCATCAGACTCCTCATGCTCTCGTTGTTCTTTTGCCGCTCCTCCAGCTGCTTCTTCGTTTGGAACCGACCACCGCCGAGGGCATCCCACGGGGCGATGGCCATGCCGAAGTGGCGGCAGAGGGGGAGGACTTCGCGCTCGAGGTCGCGCAGCATGACGTTCCAGCGGCCTTGGTAGATGGAGAAGGGTGTTTTGCCGTGGGCGCGGGCGTAGGTGTTGCAGGCGGCGACGATCCAGGCGGGGGTGTCGGAGACGCCGAGATAGAGGACTTGGCCGGATTTGACGACGGCGTCAAGAGAGTCCATGAGTTCTTCGATCGAGGTGGTCCAGTCCCACCAATGGACGTAGAGGATGTCGATCCATTCTGGTGGTGAGTTATCAGTGGGTGTTGCACGCGCAGATGTTGGAGGAGGAGGGTTTACCAGTCTGCAGCTTCTTCAAACTGTCTCGCAACGACATCATCAAGCTCCTCTTGTGGTTGCCGGCGTGGTTGACGGAGAGACCGGGGCCATGACGGTAAGTGGTGTAAGGGGTGGTGAACTTGGTGGCGATGACGATGAAGTCACGGTTCTTCTTCTGCTGCATCCACTCGCCGATCCAAGTCTCGGACTGTTCGTCCTGGTAGTTGTCTGATGAGAAGGAAGGCATTATTAGAAGTCACGTGTCTGGCTGGGATCGAGGAGGGGGTGGGGGGCGCGGCCAGGGTACATGTACGCACTGGCAGTGTCAATGAAGTTCCCTCCAGCATCGTAGAAGGCGTCCAGCAGGGCAAAACTTTGCTCCTTGCTCATGGAGCCCATCATGTCCTTCCACGCATCACCGATGCTCATTGCGCCCAGCTGGAGCGGACTGACGCGAACACCGGCGGTGCTGGACAGGATGCGGTACCTGCCCAGCGGCGTCTTGGGCTCGGGAGCTGGATCGAAGAGGCCCATAGCTGTACAGTCAATGATTTTGAATTAGGAAATCGGTAAGGAATCTGGTGGAGGGTTGTAGTCTGGAGAGAGGATTCCAGGTGCAGCTTGATTATAAACCCACTACCGACATACGGGATTACGTCGTTTAACGAAACCTTGATGTCAATATTATTAATATCATATTATCATCATGATCGTGCATAGAGATCTGGAGAGACGGCCACTTGCAGAAGAGCTTGCATAAACGAGAAATGCATGCTACGGTAGACGTGTTATGTACTGCATTGGCTTCGGCGTTAGGCATCCTAACCCCGAGCTTCTGCATCCGCAACAGCTGTATGAGAGCTTGTTCAAAGGCACATCTCTTGGATGTCACGTGCATTCTGAGTCTGCAGACGTGGTGGTCTAGTGAGGAGTTGATGCGATGACAGGCTTTGAGATAAGATAGTACATGCAGCACGAATAATAATACCGCAGTCATCGTGGAATATGAGTGTACGAAACAAATAATCCCGCATGCATGCATGCACGCACGCACGCGTTAAACTCACACCACTAGCGCGCATCGTGAATCCCTGCCGTTGTCGCTGGACGTACTAGTGAATAATAATCATAATAATAACAACAACCACAATCCCCCACCGACATCCCCGGCACACAAACGTCAGTGCAGCCATCCCATCCCATCCTGACCCCCTCCGCACCATCATGGACGCTCAAGCGTCGTCTCTGCTCAGCACGCTCAAGAGGCCCGCAGCTCCCTCCAACGCCAAGCTCGACGCCCTCAACGCCCTCAAATCCGACATCAAGCATTGTCGCGTGCCAGAGACGGCCCAGGCCACCATCTTCGAATGTCTGAAGCTCGCCATCGCCCAGCAGGTCTCCTCCACCCTCGCCCTCTCCGCCTTCTCCACCCTGGCTCACCTGATCAAGCGCCTCAAGATCCAGGATGCCAGCGGCCACGCCATCGTTCAGCTGGCCCCTCGCCTCTTCCCGCCGCTGCAGGAGAGACTGGGCGATTTGAAAGAACCCATCAGGTCAGCCGCATCGCAGGCGCTCGCTGACCTGTACCCCTGGCTCAAGCAAGATGTGGAGACCATCATACTGGACGAGGCCATCGCCGGCTCCCATCCGCGCGCAAAGGAGGCAGGCATGCAGTGGGTCGTGAGGATGCATACAGACGAGTCAATGCCGTTCAAAGCATACACGCAGGCGATTGTCGCGCGGCTAGAAGACAGCGATGGGAGCGTGCGAGAGGCAGCCAAGACGGCTGTGGTGGACTTGTTCAGTAATGCCCCCGACCGAGCCAAGACGGATTTGAAGAGACAGCTCAAAGCGCATTCCGTGAGACATTCAATACAGACCCAGATCCTCGCGCAAATTGGTGCCGAAGGCGCGCCTGCTGCGACATCGCGACCACAGACTCGAGGGGAACCTGAGCCTGAGGCGGATCTGGCTGGCTCGACTCGATCCTTGCCAGCAATGGACCATATCGCGCACTTCGCGCAATCCATCAACAGCGAGGCTGCCAAGCCGCCACCACAGGAAATCATCCCGATGGACCCACTCTTCGTACATTCCGAGCGAGAGCTCCATGACATGTTCGAGGACATGCTTCCGTGCTTCCAGGGCAGAGAAGACGAAGACAACTGGATACCGAGAGACAAGTCCGTGACCAAGGTCCGGCGATTGCTTAAAGGCAATGCGCCGACCGAGTACCACCACACCTTCATGACCGGAGTGAAGAGCATCATGGACGGCGTTCTGAAAGTCGCCAATTCATTACGGACGACGCTTTCGACAAACGGATGTCAATTGGTGCAGGAGCTTACGCAAACCCTGGGTCCGGCCATGGACCAGCACGTCGAGGTCTTGCTCCAGAACTTCATCAAGATGAGCTCGCAGACGAAGCCCATTGCTGCCCAGAATGGACGGACTACTTGCGAAGCAGTCTTTCAACACTGCTCATACCACAAAGGGATGATGCAGCACATCTGGATTGCTGCGCAGGAGAAGAATGCGCAGACCCGGCAGTGCGTGCCAGACTGGCTGAGAACGATCCTGAAACGCCAAGCGGGTTACAAGCAGCACTTTGAGAGCACAGGGGGCCTGGACTTGGCGGAGAAGTGCATCAAAAAAGGACTCGAAGACCCAAAGCCGACCGTCAAGGAAGGCACGCGCGCTACGTACTGGACCTTCGCGAAGAGCTGGCCGGCTCAAGCCGAGAAGGTCATGGCGGGTCTAGACAACTCGGCCAAGAACGCTTTGCAGAAAGACCCAAACAACCCGAACGCCTCGCTTCACGCCTCACAGTCAAGCTCAGGTCCCAGCTTGAGACCGAGCGCCAGTCGGGTCGCGATGCGTGATGTCATCGCTCAGCAGCGCAAGGCCAAGGCGGGCAATATGCCATCCAGACCCAACTCGGCCATGGCTGAGCTCTCGCCCGCCAAGCCCAGACTCGCGCCCGCCAGTGCGAATCGCGCACCATCGCGCCTGCGGGAGAATCGCATCGCGTCAAATACATCCAACGTGTCGGAGACGCCGAGCGAGGGCAAGGCTCCAGGCGCAAAGCGTAGTGCGCTCATGTCAGGGCCTGTCCGACGCCCGAGAAGACCAGAAATCGCTCGGCCGCAGACTGCAGATCCGTACGCCTCCAGGCGCAACAACCTCCTGCGACCGGAAACGCCGGCCGATGCGAGTCCACCGAACAGCCCACCGAAGGGCACGACCGGCTCCAAGGCATCTGCGGCATCCTCCGCGTATAGAAATCCTGCAAGGACTGCGGGCAATGCGGCGAGTCCAGGAGCGAGTCCCGTCAAGAGGAGTCCAGGGATGGGCCATGCGCACCCGCCCGTCGAGTCGAGCTCTCGGCCCTCTGGTAAAGGCAGTCTGGCTGCACATGCGGAGGAGGACTTCACCATCGTGCTGCCAAATGGCAAGAGCAGCGTCAACAGCCATCGCGGTGGCTTCGTGCCGACTCACAAACGCTCTGGCCTGGGACAGACGATGTCCGTGGACAGTGGGATTCCTGCCGAAGATGAAGGCTTCACGATGATCATGCCCAACACGCCGAACTTTCAGTCGCGCGCGCGGTCTCCACTGGCGGTCCGTAGCCCGCTCAAGGCCATGTTCGACGAGGCTCGAGACAAGCTCGAGCGATCTGCATCTCCTCCCGGTGAACGATTGAATGGCATCGATGAGGCGCTGGAGGCTGCTGGGTCACCACGCAGCGCCAGCCCCAGCAAGGCTCCAGCACCACCCGAGATCCCCATTTACGAGGACCCGTTCACGGCGGATGGCCCAGAAGCTCCAAGCGACGGCGAGAGGAAAGTGCTGAGTGAGTTACCCGCGAACGAGAATGTGCGAGTGCAGAGTCCAACACAAAGCCAAGGCTCCAGCGCCAGTGCCGCAAGTAGCCCGCGACGTGCACCAGAAGCGTCAGTCACCAATGGCGAGCAGAGCGCCCAAGATCGTGCAGAGATCTCAAGGAGTAGGAGATTACTCGGCTCAGGCATCGAGCGCATCAGGACCAAGACGCTTGATGCGCATGGCTTCCGTCGGGTACAAGACCTCGTACGCAGCAACCTCGATATCTGGGAAGGCGAGAACAAGCATGACGAGCTGATGACCGTGCTGCTCGACTACCTCCAGACCTTTGACCAGGATCCGCGCCTCGCACAACCACCTCACAAAGCGGCTGGACTGAAAACGCAGGCGTTAGGACTTGTGCGTGCGCTGTTGACCCTGCGGCGTAAGAGCGCGCAGGGCTGGCAGCCGAAAGCTCTCGTCACCATCTTTGCATGCCGCAAAGGCATCGACGCCAACACTCACATGGTCACCGACATCCTCAAGACCGCCGACGACATCATCCGTTCATCGCTGCACCCGGAGCTCTGCATCGACGCCACGCTGTCCTACCTCTCCTCTTCCTCCTCTTCCTCTTCCTCCTCTTCCTCCAAATCCATCGCCATGGCTTTGACCACGTTACGGCGCCTGCTCGAGGCCGCGGCGAAGCGGGACGTGGAGTTGGGTTCCGAGAGGAAGGTTCAGTTGACGAAGGCCGCGGCGAGGTTTCTGGACGATGGTGATGCGGAGGTGCGAAAGGCGGACGTGGAGTTGGCGAGCGAGTTGTTTGAGTTGTGGGGGAGCAGTAAGGGGGAGTTTTGGGGGGAGTTTCGGGGCACGGATGAGGGGAGGTTGGGGTTGTTGACGTATTATATTGCGAGGAGGGGAAGGGAGGGGAGGGCAGCTTAGTCGATTTTCTCTTGAGGGTCGTGATCGGTGGGCAACTTTCGAGGTTGCAGAGCTGAGAGGAGGGTGATTGGGGGTGAATGTGTTGATGTGTTGATGTATGATGTGCCGGTGCATTTTTGACTATGACAGGGGGGCAAATTGAGCGATGGCGTTGGATGGTGTGCACATTTTGATTTTTGGGCGACATCACGGCTGGCATGCATACCAGATTTGTAGGATTACGGAGACGATTTGGGAGGGTCGTGCAGCTCGTCCAATACATGTACCATCCATTGTGAGTGCTCTCACGCAGATCGCTGCTCAGGACGTCATACATTCGTCCAGTATATGTACGGTATGCACGACGTGCTTGTCGATGCAGTCAAATGGCTTGGGCCTTCTGTCTGATTCTAGCCATAGCTCCGAGTAAAACAGAGAGAGAGAGAGTAAGAGCACGAGCACCAGCACGAGCACGCTAGGAGATCTCATAAGCCTGTCGCTTCCCACTCGCTCGAACAACAACAACAACAACAAGCAATCGCTCGCGAGGTACTGCATGCAGGTAGACAGATAGGCAGCTGGCGTTCACTTATTTTCATCATCGTCTTGACACCGCGTGAGCACAAGAAGCGAGCGACGGGATCGGATGAGGGGGTGGGCTTGGTGATCTTGGCAGGCAAGATTTTCTTCTTTTTGGCGAGAGCATGGGAGGGAGGGAGGGAGGGACGGGCTTCGATCGGGTGTGCGGTTAGAACTATGGATGGATGGATGGATGGATGGATGGATGGATGGATGGGGGCTGCTTGCGTGCTTGTGCGGTGGGCGGGTCTGGGTGAGAGGCATGAGTGCGCGCAGTGGATTGATTCTTTCTTCTCTTTCCTTATCAGGCGGTCAGGCGGGTAATGGTCGGTAGATTTCGGGATTTCTCTCTATTTTTCTTTTCTCTTTTCCTCTCACAAGGGTTGCTGGTGTTGTGATGAATGCTCCTTGAAATTCTGAAGCCATGATACCGACTACCTACCTGCATGCACGACTTGACTGCCGCGATCGAGCGGCTTGTGTCGCGACTCTTTGGTCGATGATGAGTTTCGATCTGGCTTTACAGGTGCTCTACCACTAGCCTGCTAAAGAAGGGGTTCCTCAGATCGCCAATGCACCTGCCAGGCAGAAGGATCCTGGAACCTGGCTAGCCGCTGCTGCTTCTTGCGCATTTGCGCTCGAGCGTGAGGGCCCGGGGCGATGCCCACGAGGCGAGCGTGGAGGGTCGAGCTGGGGTGATGCATGTTTATGTGGTCCCTGCTGCTGGAATTGAGATCGGGGGGGTTGTGCAAGAATCTTTGCAGCAAGCGCGTTGTGGTGGGAGGGAGGTCGGAGGGAGGTTTGGGGAGGGCGGTAGTGGGAAGTGGATGAGAGTGTGGTAAAGAGTTGGGTGGCGAGAGTTGAAACATCTTGGCTTGTTCCGGGCCAGGAGTCGCAATGCTGGTGCCGGTGTGCTGGGGTGACCTGGCTGTCTGGGCAGATGACGTGTGGGTTCGGTGTGTGTGAGAGTAACTTTTATGAAACCGGTATGCACATACTGCTCTGCACATGTACTACTATTTGATCCGGATATTTCTATCGGCCGTGAGGAAATTGAAGTACCTGGGTAGGCTCTAGTCTGCAACGGCGATTGTGTGCAGGACGCCTAAGGCGGAAGGAGAATTGCGGTAAGCGAGAGTGGAGCTGCGAGAGCCGAGATTGAGTTCAATGGTCTGGTTTCCCGTGGCGGCGTCGCTTGAGGGGAAGAGGGCGGAATGCAGTACCTGCGTGTACGGAGGTATAGCGTTGCAGTAGGTTGATTATTGAAATTCTGATAGTAGAACAGGTGCAAGCCGGGAAGATCGGATGCGCGTGTCCACTGTTTCCATGGGAGGCAGAGAAGGTTATTGATCGACCCATGATTGTGCATGCTGGCCAGTGGGCTGGTCTGTGGGCAGCTTTGGTGTGGCGCGAAGGATTCAGGCACGGAGGTGTCAGTGGTTAGGGTTGGTGGCCGCGTGCGTTATGTGTGGATGCTAAGATGAGAGTGGGAGAGTGGGAGAGTGGACGATCACAGCATATCTGGTCTTTGATGGACAGAGTTTCAGGGTCTGGTGAATTTGGGGAAGCAGGATAGAATCGTACGTAATAAGGACATGCTATCGTTCACACGGGACACGGATGTTGAAGGAACGTTGTGGAGATGGAGAAGTGCAGGTCGTAGCGATACGTGTGCGGCAGCGTAGGTATTAGTGTTTGTCCACGTAGATGAGAAGGGGCGCGATGGGTCGCGCCAAGTAGAGTATCAAGAAGCAGAGAGTTGTGTTTCAGGGTTCTTGGGGCGTCGACGTCAGCAGGAGATTGCACGCTGCATACAGGTATGCACTTTACGGGGTGGTGTGCAAGCGACAATGATAACGAGTGGCTGACGCGAATGCGTGGTGGGTTAGTCCTTGGTGTGCTTGTGATTGGACGAGCCGAGCGGGTGATTATCACATGTATCGTGCCGTAAATGATGATAATCGAGGCCCCCGGGCAGGATCGCGGACCGTGGTGTGTCTGAGAAAGTGTTTCGCATGATCCTGGGCAACAGTAGTCGCAAACTATCACGACCGATGAACTGGCAGCCCCGATCCGGCGAGCGCTAATGGGGGAAAGTCTAGTCCGTGCGCGTCTTCGCCCTCTCACTCGACCCTGACCTTGACGACGACTACTTTGCCTAATTTACGTCGCGTTGCGCAAGTGCTGAGGTGTGCAGAGTTGGAGGAGAGACAAGTGTTGTGCGAGTGTCGTGTGTGTGTGTGTGTGTGTGTCTGTGTGTGTGTGTGCATTGATATCCTCGAGCATCTGCTACTCGGCTGCGAGTGCGAGAGAAGGCGTGGCAAGGCGTGGCAAGGCGAGGCGAGGCGTATGTGGAGGAGCGAGGAGACGGGACGGGAGACGGGATCAGCAGTGAACAGAGGTGAAGGGGGGGTGTAAGGCTGAGTGCCTGTGGTGCGCATCCGTTGCTGGTGCAGCAACTGAGGCACTCACGCTGTGACGTCTGACGAATGCACATCATTGCAGGACATATACATACAGTGCCAGTGTCAGGCCGGCGAGACCCAGTATCTCCGCGATGGCGACGATGGCATTGGATTCTCCTGGCTTTCCAGACTCGCCCGGGCTTCAGGACGACGACGTGGTGTACCCTTGCAAGGGCTGCGGCGAGGTACTGCTCATCTTCCTATACCAACGGCGGTGCGGAGAGTATGATGGTGCTCGCAAGCTGACGGGCTGCATTTGACAGATTCTCGAGGAGGGCAAGGCCTTTGAGCTAGGTGGGTCTACCTGTCACCTATCTTCACTTTGCACACATGCACGCAGCGTGGCTGACATTCCGTCGCGATCCAGCCGGCAACCGATGGCACATCGACTGCTTCCGATGTAACACGTGCGGGACGCTGCTCGACTCCGACGCCAACCTGCTCCTGCTCGGCGACGGCTCGCTGATATGTAACAACTGCACGTACAGCTGCAACGCGTGCGGCAACAAGATCGAGGATCTGGCTATCCTGACGGGTGATCAAGCCTTTTGCGCGAGCTGCTTCAGGTGTAGGAACTGCAAGAGGAAGATTGAGAACCTGAGATATGCCCGGACTTCGCAGGGCATCTTCTGCATGAGCTGTCACGAGTCGCTCATGGCGCGCCGGCGGAAGAAGACAAAAGCTCCACCGCGACAGGCGACAGGAGGCGCTGCCAATGGGGAGAAGGTGGATAAAGCCCTGCCGTCCTTGCCTCCAGGCGCTGCGACCCCTTCTGCATTCTCGCCAGACGCAGAGACACCGCCTGCAGAAATCTACGCGGAACCACAGGTTGCCAGGTCGCCGAGGCACTCGCTGCTGAAGGGTCGGCAGGAGCAGTCTCTGAATGACACTCGCAGGGATGTCTCGCCTGTGTTGGACGAGACGCGGAAAGGTGGGTTGCCTTGTGCCATGTGGCTGAAACCATGACATTTATCTAACGAATTTTGCAGCAGATGGACCTCTGTTGCCTGCGAGTACTTACAATCAATCTGCCGCCCGACGATCGAACATTTCGGAGGAATCCGAGGACGGCGACGAGTCTCGCGGCTTCTTGCCTATGGCATTCGATCCAACTCCTGTCAGCGCACCACCTCCCCAAGTATCGCGCAAGCAGGTGCCGCAACCGCAAGATTCATCATCTCCCGAGAACCGACCTCCAAGAGATTACTTTACAGGTGCGAGGCTGCCTGCGAAGGCGCCACAGCATAGAGACACATTTCGGGAAGAGCAGCATAGACCGGGATCTTCGCGGTCGGCATCGACAGAGCGCGACCGCGGGCAAGAGAGGGGTGCTCAGGAATCGAAAAGCAGTCCTCACATACTGTATCAGGACAAGGCGCGATTACCGAAGAAGCGCGACCCTTCAGGGCCCAACACACCTCAGTCGGCATCCAGAGTGTCTCCCATCAATGATGCAGATCGCGATGGCAAGCAGCAAAAGCCAAAGCCATCACAGCTGGATACGAGCTCGTACAGTCTGAGCCAAAGCGAGGGGTTCAAGCTGCAAGAGGCCCCGAAGACAAGGAAGCCTCCACGCGGAAGCCTGAAGGTTGAAACTGAGACAAAGTCCCCGGACTCGCCAATCGAGGCGAAATCAAGAGCCGCGAGCAGGAATGCGTCCACTTCTCCGGTATCATTAGACTCTCCGGGGTCTGGTGTCAACCCATTCGACGATCCCAGGCGCAACAAGGAGGGCGCACTTCCGACTCTCGTCGCGCCTGCGCCAATACCACCACGGCATGCAGACAGACCTGTTCGAGGCGACTCGCTTGGCGCTGCTGCGCTCAAGACGAGCAAACCAGCGACACCCGAGCCAGGTCCAAAGTCACTACGTCCTACCAGCAACGCGCAACTTGCGCCAAGCCACACTCGAGATGTTTCCGTCAACTCTGATCCCTCCTCATTCGCGGACGCAGCAAGCAGAATCTCGCGTGACAATAGCAGTCTTGCGTCGCCGGCGATTCGAAACAGCTTTGATCAGGTTCCGCCTCGTGCCTCAAGTCGTCCCTCGGCGCCGAGCAAGTCAGTGGCGAATGGCGACTTCATTGCGCCGAGGGCGCCGCCGCCTCCACCTCCGATCGAGTTCAGGCAGCACAGGAACAACATGTCGATTAGTACCATGCAAAGCACCGACGACCGATCCGATGGCCAGCTATCGCCAGCTCTCCAAAGTGCGGGTCTGCCCAAACACAGCATGGATGGCGCATTCTCCATGGACGATGAGATGGCCCGCATCATGCTTGGCGACAAGCGCGACAACGACAACATGAGCACCACATCCATGTTGAGGCGCGTCTCCAATGCAGTCAAGCATGGCAGGAGTTTCAGCGACCGCGTCGGCGACAAGTACAAATCACCGCACAGCAGCTCTGTTGAGATTAGCTCGCCTGTGAACACCACTTCGAGCCCTGCTATTTCTTCGCCATCGTCGCAAGATCCTCTGGAGCTGCTGCGGTCACACAACCGACGACAGGCCCGCCAGATTGCCGAGCAGCAGGCTGAAATCGATACCATGAGAGATCAGATTAATAACTCGGCTTATATTAGAGCCGCAACTTCTGAGCTCAATGAGAAGCGCAACACGATCAGCGTGCTGGACACGCAACGCGAAGTCGTTGTCGCTGAGCTCGAGAGCATGACCGCGCACCTCAAGAAGGCGAAGGACAGCAACCAACCCCTGGATTACAGTACACTGAAGAGTGACATATTGAAGGACTTTGGCGATTCTATGCAACGTCTGAAGGATCAGCTCACGAACCAGATAGAGGACTTGATGCACAAACGCAATGAGCTCACGGATGAGATTGGGACGCTGATTCAGATGAAGGACAAAGGCTTCCAGGAGTTTGAGTCGCTGCAAGGAAGAAATGCGGAGCTCATTGACATGAACAATCAGCTCGTGCACAACATCCAAGAGACATACAAGGCCAACCGCGTGCCCAATGGAGCTCCCGCCTCGAATGGGCTAGGCATCTACCACCAACCCATGCTTGAAAACAAGCAGCCTCCGGAGACGAGTGTTCGCAATCTCAATCTAGTGAATACGGACTCGTCGATGCCGGACCTGCTGCAGGAGACAGCGGCCGAGCCCGCCACCGTGCTTACCGCCCCACAAGTCGTCAACATCCGGAAAGGGCAGCCTAAGAAATTCAACTGGCGCAAGGGCGGCGAAAAGATGGCCAAGAACATCACAAAGGGTGTCAAGGGCGCATTTGTGGGTGAGAGCGGAGGTGTCCGGGGCAAGGAGATCGGAGCTCCTTACACTGACATCGGCGTTCCTTACGACACAACGCGGCAGGCCGTGCTGGGCAGTGACGTCAGCAGTCTGGACAGCAAGCAGAAGATCAGTGCCTCTGGTAACGGTAGCGCTGGGTTTGGCTTCTTTGGACAGAAGGGGGGCGGACTCAAAGCTGGTCAGCTTGGCAATATGAAAAACGGCAGTAATGGCAACTTGGCTGCCGCTGCCGATCCGTCGAGTAAGCACATCTGGGTAGCTGGAAATTGTATCGATGCTAACATATGCCCAGACCTCTTCGGCTCTGAGCTCGAACTTCGATGCGCACACGAGAACCGCGTCGTTCCCAGCATTGTCAGCCGCTGCGTAGACGAAGTGGAATCACGTGGTATGGACGTGGAAGGCATCTACCGGAAATCCGGCGGCAACACACAAGTCAAAGCCGTGCAAGCCGCCTTTGAAAAGGACGGCAACTACGACATCTCAGACCCGGACCTCGACATCCATGCCGTCACTTCCGCTCTGAAACAATACTTCCGTAAGCTCCCCACGCCACTCATCACTTTCGACGTGTACGAGACGTTTCTTGAAGCAGGCGCGACGCAGGATAAGGAGAAGCAGGCGTACAATTTGCGGATGGCTGTCGCAGAGCTCCCGGAGCACCATCGGAATTGTCTGGAGTATTTGGTGCAGCATCTGGCGCGGGTGGTGGCGCATGAGAAGGAGAATCTGATGACGCCGTTGAATTTGGCGGTGGTGTTTGCGCCGACGATTATGAGGCCGTTGAGTATTGAGAGGGAGATGAGTGATATGCAGGCGCAGAGGACGGCGGTGCAGGCACTGTTGGAGGGACATCGGAGGATCTTCCCGGAGGAGTAGACGGGACGGCGGGTGATGTTGGCTTTGGAGCTGGGGTTGCCGTGGGTGTTCTTGGATGGGGACAGGACGAGCAGCCCTTTTGGAGTGCTGGTTTGATAGCACGAGTCTGAACGGGATTGATAAGCAGCAGTCTTACTTTTGGAAAGGACGTGGAGGATATACCAGGGGCGAATGGTGGTGCTGGTGAATTCAGCGAATTGAGTGCTTGATTGTTTGTTGATGGAGCGTTCGAGCAAGATTGGACACTGGTCAGGTGACACTCAGGAGCTACAGTTCCATTAGCGACGGAACCCTGACTTTCTGAAGTTCGCATTCAGCAGCAGCACTTCCATGGGTCTAAATTCTCTGTTTTGCTCTTCCTATAGACCGATGTCGCTCGCATCTGCTCTATCGGGACCATCTGAGCTTGTGACAAAGGTTCAAGCCTGAGGCTACTGCGGAGTCCCTTGCATGTGAGATGAGCTCCACCTGTTCCTGACCTGCATTCCACAGCATAACAGTCACAATCCCCTTGTCCAACACAAGAAAGCCCATATATACACCGCGATTCCTCGCCCGTCTAAAATGCCTACACGAACTCCCCCCTACTTCCAAACAGCAATACCCGCCATCTCCAAACCAGAAGACCAACCCTCCCGTCCCACCAGCGCGGACTCCCCTCCCACACCCACCACCACCCTCCCCATCCGCAAACACAAATTCCCCACGCCCAGACTCCGCCTCCAATTCGAAGACCTCAAGCACCCCGGCACTTCCGTCTTCCTCCGCTCCGTCCACGCATCCTCGGACATCGAACTCCAGATCCAAAACGTCCTGAACCTGCTCTACGCCTCCCCCACCGCCTGCCCCCGCCCGGGCTGCCGCTCCATAACTTTCGTCATCGAGGACATGGGCGGCGTGGCCTATACCACTGGCACAGCGCTCGACAAGGAACACAAAGAGATCCATATGAGTTTATCTTACATCAATGTCCCGAGAGGCGATGCGGCGGCGCGAGAGGAATTGCTCGGGGTCGTCTGTCACGAGCTCGTCCACTGCTTCCAATGGAACTCCTCGAACACCGCTCCCGGCGGTCTCATCGAGGGCATTGCAGACTGGGTGCGTCTGAACGCGGGCTTGCCCGCCAGGCATTGGAAGAAGGAGGCGGACGGGGATTGGGACCAGGGGTATCAGCATACGGGATTCTTTTTGCAGTGGTTGGAGGGTAAATTCGGAGAGGGGACGGTAAGGAGGATTAATGCAGCGTTGAGGGAGGGGGAGTATGATGAGAAGAGAGTTTTTCGGGGCGCGTGTGCGGGGAGGGAGGTGGAGGGACTGTGGGAAGAGTATGCGAGGGAGGTGAAGAGGGGGGAGGATGGAGAGGGGGAGGAGGGGACAGCGGTGCGGGAGGCGGTGATTGTGCCTACGGATACGCCGCCGAGGGTTGAAGGGGAGAAGGTGGGGAGCACGTAGGGATGCGGGATGGCGTTATGAGCATATGTACTTTTATGATGTGACGCATGTCCGTGTGAATATGTGAGAAATACCCGCTCCTGGGGCCTTTCGATTGGCTAGGTTTGAGTGGCCCGCTGTCATCCACATTGTTTTCTCCTTCATGTACCAGTAATCGGTGAGGCCCATTGTAACAGACGACCAGCAGATAATTCAGCCCATGGAACACACATCATTTATTGCATCTATCTCGGAATCGGTATCCCTGTATGCCAAGACGCACTTTTCCCTCGGCCGTATCTGCTCACCAGCCCAGAACACACGCTCCACGCACGTCAGTGCTCCAGGGCTCCAGACATGCGGACACCCAAAGGCATCATCTCCGTGCGCTTTTGCTCAAAGATCAAACAAAATAACAAGAATCTAACGCCGTTCGATTGCCTCCAACAACCGCGCAAAGTGGTATATTCGTTGTCATTCCCCCGCTCGCTCACTCATGTCCCATTCGCACGTTCGCTTACTGTGGTATCGTTTCGGATAAGTAAGACAAAGCACTCATCATCGCAACAGCAGAGCATTTTGCATATGGGTATTCTTCGGTCGCAACAATCAATGCCGAAAAGAAAAACAAGTAGCAATACTCGAGGCGCCAATCCCGCCCCGTTACTTTTCATCCCACCTCGATCACCCGCATGAGGCGGCAATGGTTTACGACTGCTGCGGACGCGCGATCGGGGCAGGTAATGTCATCGTCGCAGCATTGGCAGAGTTGGCGGAGTCAGTGGTAGAGACTGCAGACGCAGGTCTAGATTGACTCGCGCCAGCCATGGCCTGAGCTGGGTCACCATTCAGAGTCCGCAAAGTCGGCACGCCGTCCATGTCTTTGGCGACACCGTCAAACTTCGGCGTGACATCTCCAGGTAGTGCACCAGACCCGTTCAGCGGACTCCCACCACTCGCGCTAGCAGTCGTAGGAGTCGACGGCGCCATGCCCAATCCGGGGATTATTGGTTGAGTCAAGGAAGTGCTCGAAGCGTTCCCGTTTGTACCGAATGGAAACTTGTTCTCCCCAAACACACCACCCAACGAATTCGAGCTCGTGTTTGGTCGACTGCCAGCATTCCCGTTCTGTCCAAAGCCGCTTCCACTGGAGAGACCATTGAAGCTACCCCAGCCGCTTGCGCCCCCGTGGCCATGTAGGGAAGAGTAGGACGAATCATGTTCCAAATCAATACCGGAGTCGTTCCAAGGGTTGCGGTAACCAGAATCGCGACTTTCCATGCTGACTAAAGAGGCCTTTGAAGCATTGTTCGAGGCCTGCATGAACAAACTGGAGCCTGGACTGTTGGAACCATTCTTGCGACGGCGCTCAATGAAAGAACTGAAGCTCGACATGCTGCCCGGCTTCCGCAGACGGTCAAAGATCGAGCGTGACGAGCCTTCCTCCGCGCCGCCAAAAGTTGAGTGAGTCGGCGATTCCGTCTTAAGAGGAGGCTCTGCTCGCTGCAAAAGCTTCGATTCGAAGAAGGGCATATTGTCCTCGAACGAATCCGACTTTGGCCTAGGGATGGCGCCCTTGACCTCGTTGACATCCAAGCCTCTGGCGATGAATGGCAGCAGCAAGAAATCGATCGCATCCTTCAAGCCTCCGGCATTATTTCGCGTGTACGACAAGACAAGCCTCTCAACCATGCATTGTTTCTCGTCTGCTCTCTCCAGTCGCGGCTCCTGCACAGCGACCTCAACCACGTACTGCTCCTTCAGCTTGGTAGCATAATCGCCCTTGAATTCCTCACTGGCAAGGTATTCCCGCAGAGCATCGGAAGTTGGAAGTTCGATCTCATGCGTCTCTGGCACCATTCCCAGAAACTCGTCAACAGCCTGTGGAACCTGATACTCCGGTCCCGACACTGTGACAATATCGCTTGCTTGTTCGGTACCAGGGAACGTGATCTTGCAATTCCACTTCTTCTCCAACTCCTCGATATCACCCATTCGACGCGCAATCAGCTCGCGATGGTAGAGACGATCGACCGGCACATTCTCGGACACGAACTCCGCATCAACTTTCTCGACCATGTCCATAATCTCTTGCTTGACAAGTTCCAGATTGTCGGCATTACGGGCTGGAGTCCTGCAGATGACGTTGTCGACCTTGATGTCGTCGTCTTCCTTGCCCAAGCCACCACGATCCATGGCATTCGAGAACTTAACGAAGACGGAGTACTTTTTCATGATCCTCTGAATGTGTTGGCCGCCGATCCCGATGATGCGTTTGTGGTATTGGTCCGGCACGTGGAAAGATATGCTGGCTGGCATCTCCAGCTCAACGAGATCTAGTCCGTTCCTCGTGGCCTCGTACTGTGCGCCTCGCACATCGATGTAGAAGTTGTACTCGTTGAACCCATCGAACACAATCTGCACATTGGACTGGCTCATGATTTTGTTAATCTTGCCATTCTTCTTACCAGAAACGAATTCCTTGTGCTCATTGGCAAGCTCGACTTTGACACGCAGAGTGGATTGCGCTTTCTTCACAAATGGCAGGGTGTTGATGATGGACATTGCGGCCTTCACGCTATCATCGGATCCGTTGATATGGAAATTGAGTTTCTCAAAAGTCAGTTCCGCACCCGAGTTGATGCAAATGTCCGGGAGCATTGCGCGAACATCGGAAGGAGCCGGCTGCCGCTGAGCAGGATCCGGATGAGTGACCCACCAGGACGCACTGTAGAACTGACCTGCCAGACCCATAATCTCGCGAACCGTCCTCTCCACGTTGAGAATATCCGTGGCTTGCACACGAAGCACACCAGAATGGTTTCCTAGTGGAGGCAGCAAGACATAGGATCCATTGGCCTCGATGATCTTTCGAATCTTGTCAAGCCTCTCGAGCAAGATGTAGTCCACCTTACTTGTCGTGATCTGCACATCCTTAACGAACGTTTTGGTAGCCAGGACCAAGTCGTGTAGTCGCTTCTTTGCTTGCAGAATGCTGTCCATATTCTCTCCTGTCAAGATGATTTCGTCTCGGCCTCTCAGCGGGACAGACCCTGGTGGCACGTATCCAAACACCTGTGGAAACAATGGAGGAAAGTAAATCGCCGTTCCCGTCGCACTCTCGATAGCCTTGATGTTTCGCCTGTGTCGGCCAGAGATCAGACTGTGCAAAGACAATTCCAAACGTACAGAGTCCACTTGTCGCTGCAGGATCTGGTCGATCATAATCAACAGCCGCGTCTTCGCGTTCTCTGAGCTCTCCAGATCGCCATAAACGTGTATTTGCAGCCGCTTGTCCATGCTCTTCTCCATACCGCTTTGAAAGCTCGCTGACTCTGAGTCCTTCCGTCGCGACTTGGCCTCGAGGAGGAAAATATCAGCTTTCGTCTTGTCCGCAACATCGTCCATATGATTCAGGATATCGGCTCGAGCGCCTTCTTGACCAGGCGGGAAGACAATAGAGCGGTCGATGTCGATGGTCTCGCACCTCTGCAACCCCATTTGTCAGCATCTCGTCTACTCATGCTATGACCTACCATCATCTCGTCTTACCAGTGTAATCGGTGTCTCGTTCAGGACCCTCGCCCTCATCTTATGCACCATCTCCGCATCCCCACTGATACACACATTGGTCACCAACGCCGTCAAAGGTCCCCTCATCTGCATCCCCGGCACCTGTTTCGGCTTGCTACTCGTCACTGTCGCGTGTATCCTCTCCCCGCTGCCTTCTGTCATCTGCTTACATAGGCTCCTCAAGTTCTCCACATTTCGTGTGTGCACAGGCAGCGCATGATTCGGCGTGTCCTCCGTCGCGCCGTCGGGATGAATCCATTTCTGGAAGGCACCAACGGAGCTGTAGAGCACGTCGTCTTTCTTCTCGGGACCGGGCAGGTTCGAGTTGAAGGGCACGTTGAAGGAGAGGTTGACGAGGTGACCGGGCACAGCTGGGTTTGGATGCAGAGCAGGCGTGGCCAGCGAGCGTTTGCCGGACTGAACATGCAGCGGAGGCGGCGGAGAGTAGTCCTGCGGGGGTAAAGGAGAGTGCTGCGGCCTGCTCATGCCGAAGCCCATCGAGGGCGTCATCTTCTCCCAACCATGGCGAGCCTGGCCTGTAAGGTTGGTGATCTTGTGCATCTCTGCCAGCGGTGCACTTGCTCAAGTGACTAGACTACTGGCTACGGATCAACGTAGCGCAGTAGCAGCCGGGCGTGAAGCGAATTTATGAATGGTAGAAGCCAGTTGGGGTCGTGGTGCTGACGATACTTTGAAAGGCCTGAAGCGCGTCGAAGGGGGAAAATTCAAGAACGCCACGCCTGCATCTCGTCGTGGAACGTGACTATGGAGGACTCATTGATGAGGCAGGAGGCATCCGACGGTTGATAGATGGAGACTTCCTGGGTCGAGGACGACGATGTCTCGGACAGAGAAACAACAAGCTGCACGTGACCCTAACACTAGTTCTAGAGTGCAAGTCCAGCCGTACCGCGTCTGAGCCGCACACCACGCAACACGGGATCGGGGGCGGTCGGATGCAGCTCCCCGTTTCTTGAAGCTCTTGGTTGCTAGGATGCAGATGTTAGCGGGGATATGAAACAGGGATTGATGAGGCGTGTCGTTCATCCCGAAAAACAACAGATCCAAGCTTCTAAAGTAAAGGCAACAACTGATTTACGCCGTCAGACTCTCACAATTGCATCACTGTGTGTATGGTGTCTAGCCTAGGAGATAGAGTTGTAGATGAAACCTCCGTAACTACAATTTGCTATCGGGGAAACTACGGAATAAGCACTCATTCGTGTCAATAAGCAGTCAGCCCTTGCCAAGCGCTCAATTGATCGATTGACCAATACGACCACCGCAGTACCTTACCTTAGACAAGCTGACATGCTGTTGATGACAAGTAGAGCCTTTTTGAGTGCTTGATGAAAGCCTGTAGTTGCCTGCCAAGAAACAGGTAGATGAGCCAATAGTTATGCACCAGGAATGCTCGCTTGCCTTGACCTTCGACCCCACACCAGGCAATGTGAAAACGTACTCGCGATATTAACCTCCATGTCCCTCCAAGCACACAATGCCTCCCAGAACCCCCATGCCTATTGATACACCTGCCGTACTTGCTGCGGATACACCTCATTCCCGTACTGATCCACATATTTCACGGCCGCCGGATGTTGAGGAGGCGCAGGTGCGTACCTATACTGCGGCTGGTACTCCGCTCCGGAACCAGGCATTACGCTGACAGCCCTGACAGGCGCAGGTGGTGGCGGAGGCATGTCTTGACGGGCATACTGAAGCGGTGCGACGCTAGCTTGCCGTGTGTAGCCTGCTGCAGCTTGTTGTGGCTCCTCTGGTCGCACGCTATATGCCCGCGGCATTGGCTGGTAGATGGGCGACGTCGGCTCATGCCTCGCCGAAGCAGGTGGTGGTGGCATCTGCTCGTAGCGAGGGACTTGCTGATAGACTGGCGATGTTGGCTCGCGAGCAGAGGGGTGTGCCACAGGTTCGAAGGACCTCGTTTGCTGCTGCTCGTACATAGGTGACGTGGGTTCAGGAGCATATTGGGCAGTATGTCCTTGCGGACGTACACTATACTCTCTCATAGCCCGTCCACTTGAGTCAACATACCGCACTACTTGTTTCCTAGCTGGCATTGGTAGCGGCGCCATGCGCACATCGACTGGCTCGTAGTGAGGCGAGGTTGGTGGATACGCTGATGCCATCCGGCTCGGCGTACGTTCGTATGCAGGTTCGCCATATCTTTCCACGGGTGCGATCGAACCTCGCAGCGGAGCCGGAGGCGCAGCGGGCACAGCATCCGCCCAGAATCGGTTGCCGTACTGGTCTTGCACCAAACGCCTCGTTGGTTGAGATGACGGCGCCATGGATGCTGGGCTGGCAGCTCTGCTATGAGCACCCTCGTGTTGTTGAGTCCCAGCTCTGTCAGCTTGCACATATTGCACCTGCTGGTGTCTTGGTGACGCAGAAGTCTCCGTGAGCCCTGGCAGTGCTGCCTGATAGCTGACTGAAGCCGTGTGATAGGGCACAACTGGAGAGTAATCGCCGGGTGATGGCAACCTCTGCGCTCTGTGTAAGCTCGCAACACGTCTGAGATCTTGCGTGTCGCGCTGTACAGGTCTGAGAGCCGCAGCGGACGCTACCCGAACTACGTGTGGAGATTCTGGTTGCGGCTGAGCATACTCATACCGCAGGCCAGATCTTGGCGGCTCGTACTGCGCTTGCGTAGGTGCGTAGCGAGGGCTTGAGAGGTTGATTGGCGCAGGTGCTGCAGCCCTGAAGTGCGGTGGCACGTACTCTGGCACGGTCGCAGAGAACGGTGGCGGCGAGATAGGCTCATCTTTGACGTATTGATCCTGGGTCGGTGAATACGCAGCCACCCGCCTGTCGCGGCGACCCTTCTTGACAGGCCTGTCGTTGCGCTCCTCGCGCTGCTTGCGCTTCTTGTTGCTATTATTGTTGCTATTATTGTTGCTATTATTGTTATTGCGGCGGCCTTTCTTAGGCGTATTACCGCTGACCGGAGATGTGGTTGATGCTCGAGACTGGACATGATGGTATGCGCGCTGCTGCAGCCTTGGCTTCTGCACGATTTCTGGACGGCCGTTGACAAGTTCGAGCTCCTGCTCGATGCTCGGATGCTTCGCTACGGCAAGAGGCGAGACACGGTTGGGCTGCGGAGCAGCAATGTGCGTGAGATGATTCTTGACGACCTGGACACGTGGCGATTGCTGAGTCCTTTGATGCGGCTGGTGGGAAGGAGTGGGCACGTTGCTGTCCTGTGTGATCTCGCCAGGTTCATAGTCTGAGTCGTCATCCTCTGGTAGCGTGTCGTGCGTAAGGTCCATAGCTGAAGGTTCGGCGCGGAAGCTGTCGAATGCAGCAGCATCTGGCGGCATATACTCATCATCGTCATCATCGTTTTCGCCTACCGCGTATACTCCTCCTGAGGCATTTGCGACAGCTGCTTGTGGTGGCTTGAAACCATAATTGGGTCTCTCAGACACACAAGACTCGGCAGCAACAGCATGAGAAGGTGGTTGAGAGCGGTCAAAGTCGGCCACGAAGGCACCTACGCCTTTGTCAGAGCCCTCACTCCCATTCGCATCTGACGCGGAGTCATCCGGGGCCTGACTTGAGTAATAATCATTCGTTTCGAACGACGTAGTGCTCTCAGCTCTTTTCAAGCCGGAGACTGGCGTGACCAGTAGAAAGGCAGCTTGAAGCACAGCATCAATGTCCAACCTCGACGGCCCTTCAGTACTCGGGTCGCCGCCCCTTGCGAAGTGCTTACGCTGGTCTACCTGGATTTGCAAATCGCGCTCCAGGCGCTGCCTCTTCAGCTGTCCTTCTGCTCTTACCAAACTATCCGACTTCTCCAGAAAAATCGGATTGAGACCACTGCCCATGACCGTCGCTGCTGGCTGTGCGACATCATTTCCGCCGAGACCGGGCAACCCAGTCGCTCCCTGTGTAGAAGACTGCTGTATTTGCTGTTGGTTAGCAGCATATGCCGAGACATTCGCGTCAGCACCCGGAACGATCAACGCAGCCTTGAGTTGCGCTATGGCAGACTGCGGAAGCTTGAACACTGGGTGCTGGCCTGCAATGACAATATCCTGCAAGCGCAGCAAGACCGTGTATAGTTGATCATCTTCTGTCGGCGACGTTGCGACACCATTGAGAGGTAGCGCACACGCGACACTCATCGTCGACCTTCCCCTCTCCTCTCTCCGATGTTTTTATTACCTTTTAAGCTTTGCGGTGCGGCAATCGTGCTTCCATAGCAATTTTGCGAGGACGCAACCAAGGTGAAGCCTTGACCACAACCTGAATGTGTCGTGGTGGCAGTTGCGCGTGTGCTGTTGCGCGTGTGATGTTGATGAGAACAGGAAACCTTGAGGGACTTCGGAGACGAGATTTGAGCTTCGAAGCACGGACTCGCCCTTGACACGTGACGCATTCATTTGGCTTCCTTTATTCTACCACGAGTCACATACCAGGAGTGTAGCAAACTCGCATTCACCTGTTTGTACCTCATCTTCTCATCTTCTCTCATTTCTCACAGATCTTTAGCTCCCCGAAATGAGTGCAAACGGGATTCCGACCACTGGGCCACCCAACTCGACGGACAGCGCCATAACCAGTGGCGACGATGGCAGAAAGGTATTCTTCTTCGATATCGACAATTGTCTCTATCCAAAATCATACAAGATTCACGACCGCATGTCAGAGCTCATAGACGCATACTTCCAAAATCACCTTTCCGTCTCGAAGGAAGAAGCAACCGAGCTCCACCAACGATACTACAAAGATTACGGTTTGGCAATCGAAGGCCTAGTCCGACACCACAAGGTCGATCCCATGGAGTACAATGCCAAGGTAGATGACGCGTTGCCATTGGAAGATATAATTAAGCCGAATCCGAAAATCCGAAAACTACTGCAGGACATTGATCATTCGAAGGTCAAATTATGGCTCTTCACCAACGCTTACATCGATCACGGCTGGCGAGTTGTGAGCTTACTTGGTATTGAAGATCTTTTCGAAGGCATCACATTCTGCGACTATGCAGCGAAGGAACTGTTGTGCAAGCCCAGGCCAGAAATGTACGCAAAGGCGATGAGAGAGGCGGGTGTGAGCGATGTCAAGGACTGCTATTTCGTGGACGACTCGGCATTGAATGCGAGAGGGGCTAAAGCGTATGGCTGGCGAAGCGTGCATCTTGTGGAGCCCGACGCGAAGGCGCCAGAGAAGCCAATCGCCGACTTCCAGATTGCGGACCTTGAGGAGTTGCGGCAGATCTTCTCGGAGGTCTTCAGGCCCCAATGAGCACATCACGACGATCAGATGAAATGATGGTCATCGAGGAGCTCGGAAATACGAGATGTGGTGTTCGGTGTGAAGTCGCTGCCGATGAATGCATTCTGCGTCCTGTTGAAGCCCATGACACGCTTCAAACTCGCCTTTAGACAATAGAAATAGTTCTAAATGAGATAGAGTGGCACGGTAGATCCGAGGATCACGACCAATCGTGTAAGGCCATAGGCTTTGCGGAATGGAGGGTCATAAGAGCGCTGACTTTGCTTTCTGCAGCTTGTCTTTCGCCTGGCGGTTGGCGCTCCGCCAACTGGACGCAAAATCTGTGTTAAACGACACCCGGAGGACATGGCAGGCAGGCAGACAACGCTGGCCAGTGAGCAAGGCAGGCTCCCTGCGCCAGCACAAGGCTAAGCCTGGCGTCTGCTCGCTTGGGATTTCTGCTCCATTGTATCTGCTTTAGGCGAATGACAAGCCTAGGAACGGCTTCGGCGTGCGTTCACAAGCAGTCTGCGGCTTATGATCTTGCCAGATACTTTGGTCTCCCTCCTGTCTGCCGCATGTGCGGACTTCGACTCACACAAGAAGGCAGAGCGTCGGACCCGCTCGACAGCTCTGTGCATTTGTCTAGCGTAAGTCATGTGCGTCTCCAGTACAAGAATTTCGATCTTTGAATCGATCTTTGCTTCCCCTTCTCCACCCACATCTATACAAAACATTTCCTGGCACACATCCACTATCTTCAGCATCTTCCGAACGGCATTTGCTTTCGAAAGGTCCTCTTGTGTTCGTCTCCGGGCAGGGTATGCATCACAGATTACTACTACCATCCAATGGTCAAATTACTCACTGCAGTCAGTCCTTTCAGCACGACTCATTCTAGCTTTCTGAGTCCGAGCAGACAACGCCAAGGCGATGTAAGTTCCAGAAGACACAAGCAATGTCGAACCCACCCACAAATCCTATCCCGACTGAGGCCAATGCTTCCGCCAACGCTGGCGTATCTTTACCGACACTTTTCTCGGCACAGACTCACGCTGTTCCCGCCCACAACAACCAGAACTACCAGCGAACAGTGGCCATCCACAGTCTAAGGACACAAATCGCCTACTGTGCCGCCTAGCAGTATCTGCGTGGGAATGACAACGGGGGCAGGAGCTCGAGGGGATGCGCACTCATCTCGTCAACCAAGGCGCTGATGTTTCAATCATGATGCGAAAAAGCCCTGCGGCAGATCCTGGGGTCGAGAAGATGTGGCTGATGCCCGAGATCATCTGAGCCAACTTGTTCAGGACGCATCTTCCTCACCGAGCGTCAAGCACGAGGTTTTCGAAGATCCAGCTGAATTGAAGGAGATCGATGTCAGAGACTTCAAGAAGCTGCTTAGCTTTACACATGCGAACCTCCGGATCGACAGGTTGGACACGTTTCCCGATATGCGCAACGCAGCTGAGCTGATTCTCGACAACCATGGTCAACCGGAGTTTGCAAAAGACTCCAGGAAGCCGGGGTTCATCACGGCTGGCAAGAGTGCCTTCATGCAAGCCAGGAGCGAGGCGAACGGGATAATCAGTGGGTAGATGGGCGCAGGGTGCGCAAAGCTGGAGAGGATGAGATATGTAGGTATGGGATCAATGCACGTGGGGCAAGGGAGGGAAGTCTATGCGAAGGGACTATTGAAGCAGCGGCCAGATATATGAGATGGAAATGCGTTAAGTCAAGATGAATATGCGCTTCACCCAGGAACGGCCTTTTAACATAATGCGCATGAATGGCGAGTTTTCGGCAGTTGCTTCCCTCACAATCCATACTAGCACTAGAAGAATCGATGGGATCCACACATAAGCGAGCTGCTTGATGAAGACAGTTACGCCGAGAATACCAGGGCGATTCCACAAAACGGTCGCGAGCTCACCACAGATGGATATGAGATTGATCAGGTGGGCTGTTAGCTTTAAGATCGTGCTGAAAGAGCGACAGATGTAGTCCCACGACTGCCAAACAGCCGTCCTCACAACCTGTCGCTTGCAGTGCTGACGACGACACTCGCCTCCCACATCGTCCCGTAATCACAGGTCCGTGAACGTGAGACGTGGTGAGCCTTTCACATGTGATCGCATTGTGCCACAGCCAGAAGGCTCGCGGCAAAAACCTCTTCTCAGTGGCTTTTGATACTTAATAATCGCTGCAAGTCGTCTACTCCTGCCACGTTTCTCGCGCGCAGACAGTGGAGCAACACTGCCAAGCAAAAACAGAGGGCTGATACTTACCGGCATACTTGTCCGGCTTCAGATACCTCTACAGATAAAGACCACAGGAACGTCATGTCGACCCTTCGAACCAACAGCAATAATGAGCCACGCCAAGTTGACAGCGCCGCGTGCCAAGCTGCATACTGGAGAGTTCATCGTCCCATGCGTGTCACCGAGGCTGGATATGATGTTTCAGCTCCCATGAGGTCGAGCAACGAGCGCCAACAAGACCTCGAGCTCACCCAAGCGGTCATGCTGACGCTCAACTCACAATGTCCCGGCTTCATACAGAGCAACCGGAACGAGGAGCATCTTCGCAGGCAGTCCAGCTCCCGCGCCACGTCTAGGGACATCCAAAATGAGGGCGAGCTTGGCTTTATGCGTGACAACATGCGACTTCTATTCCCTGGTGGCACGACACGCGATCACGACGAGCATATCGAGCCGGCTAGACAGGACTCTGCCTCAAATATGGACAAACTCACGGGACAGATCGGACAGGAGCGTGAACAGATCAATCATCTTCCAAATCCAATCCGGAATCGATTCCAGGAACTGAGGAGGTGCATCCAAGCTCAGCACGACCGTCGCATCATGGCCGAGCAGGCTCGCGATGAAGCTCGGTCCAGGCTTCACGAGCAACGACATGGGCACAATGAGCAGATACGGCAGGAGATCACCAATAGGGCAAGTGAGGCTCGTGCTGCGGCTGAACATAGACGCGAGGGCGCACGGAGGAGAATTGAAGAGCTCCACAGCAGGCTCGAGCAAGTTCGGAGGGAGCGCGACGAGTTCCGTACCCCTGTTCCCGAGACCTACGATGAGGCCGAACGCCAGCGAGTCCTTTCTCGCAATCAACAGCGTGACGAGATCGGGAATCAGCAGGACGAGGGAATCGGGCATCAGCAGTACGACCTCGGGGTCATGCCTATGCGTCCTCATCAACCGGAATCGCATGCCGGCGCTCCAGCTCTTCAGCCGCGAGCAGCGCCCACATCGTATCCAGATCACACGCCTACTTTCGATGACTTCGGCCCTGTTGGCGCCGAGCCCGCATACTCAGGAATTGGAGTTCTGTTTCCTGGCTCGACACCACGTCGGACTGCACGTCAAGTCTCAAACCCATATCATCCGAGTTACGACCCAAACGGCTATCAGGATCCTGCGATGTATGGTACTAATGGTCCTCACATATTGACTCTGGAGTCCAGACGCATCATCGGGGAGGATAAGGACGAAGATGGACATGCGACGTGCAAGATCTGTCTCGAGAATGTGGAGATCGGTACGAAGGTTAAGTTGACGGTGTGCAAGCACTGGTTCCATTCGGCGTGTGTTGGTGATTGGCTGAAGAACAGGAGTACGTGTCCTACCTGCAGGAGGGACATACGCGGGAGGCCGCAGATGCGTGTCGAAGACTACCCGTGAAGCGGGTAGCGCATTGGACAGCGTTTATGCTGCCCAGTTGATGTCGAATAGATCATTGGACATGGCATGGTTGCTGCACCGCCGTGGAGAGTCCATTGCCATGCATTTGATCCATCGGCCATCCAAAAAGTCGTCTTCTTCCTCTACCCCTTCAACCCCTCAAGCGTCTCCTGCAACCTCTCCCAGCCCTCAGTGCCCGCCCAGTAACTCTTTCCCTTGCCAAGAATTCCTCTCACAGCCGTTCTGGCCTTGAATTTCCAATCCTTCGCCACCATCTCACCTGCACCCATGCCCTCCGTACGCTCCTTCGGGCCCAAGCTCTCATACGCGTCACACAATCTCACTGTGGCATCTACCACAGCATTCCACTGCTTCTGATTCTCGCCCAGATCCCAGCCAGGCTGACTGATGACAGCCCTCCACGCCTTCTCCTCCGCATCGAGCGCGGATGAGGGCTTGTTGCGCCATAGTGCGAGTTTGCTGACAAGCTGCCAAAGGTCTGCAGATACGGTGATTAGAGGGACGACAAGAGCGTCGACGAATCTTACGAAGATACGTGGTAGACCTGGTTGTTCAGGATCGTACCTCTCGGATGTGGAAATGACATGGGTAGCCAAAAGCCCCAAGACCTGCTTGTCCAAGCACTTCTCTCCGTCGGTCTTGCCTCTGAGTTCGATGAGATGCCTCTGAGCTGACAACGCTGTTTGATAGTCAGGTGGAGAGAGGGAAGCTGCAACGATCAGGACGTTCTCCCAGATTCGGTAGGAGTCGTGCTTCAAGGACGCAGCACGCTTCAGGGCAGTCAGCGCATCCTGCCTGCTCTTCTGCAGATCGACTTTCGGCTTCCAAGCTGCTTGAGCATCAATTTCCTCATCTGCAGCCCCAGCATCAACATTTTCAGTTCCGTCATCCTTGGACCCAATCCTTAGCAAAGCAGCTGCGAAATTACTCCAAGCCTCGGCATCTGTCTCATCCAACTGCACGCATCGAGAGAATGCCTCAGCAGCCTTCACAAACTGGCTAAGCTCCAGCAGGGTACAACCCAGTGCAAACCAACTACTTCCATTGAGTGGGTCAGCCTTCAGACTGTTACTGAAAGCATCCGCAGCCTTCACAAAGTCTCTATTCGAAATGTACATTCGACCCAGCGAACGCTGAGCACGTGCATATCTGTGATTAGACACTTCCCAAGCTTTCTCGTACATCTCAGCCGAAGAGTCGAAGTCGCCCAGAATGCAGTACAAGCGTGGCGCATCAAGTGGCGGCGGGTGTCTCTCGCTGCCTTCCCACGTCTCATCCTCACCGATACTGTCTTCAGGCGTGTCGGAATCGTGTCCAGTGGCGTGAAACAACAGCCGCCTAACGATCTTCCTGCCTTTGTCCTCCCGCTCAGTGGCGGCCCAGCATAGCGCAGCTTCTGCCCACATCTCCAGGCGCTCGTAGATTTCCAGAGCGGACCTCAGACCACCAAGGGACACCCACCGTGATGCAAGCTCGGCCTCCAACTCCCAGCCTGTAGGTGACGCAAGTTGGAAGATGTATCGCAGACGCTCGGAAATCGGTGCGCTCTCAGTCTCCTTGGGCCGGGGAAGAAACGTGGTCATGACCTCCGCAGCATCTGCATTTTCCGCATCAGAGCCAGCAGTGTTTCCGATAATCTGGTCCACTAGAGCTTGAAGCTGGAGTAGGCCGCGCTCGATAGTCCGAGAGCTGTAACCTTCGATTCTGCTTCGGACTAGAAGTGCCTGAGTGTAGACCTGCCAGTTCGAGCTGCCTCCTTCAAGAACACGCGTTGCATAGGGCAAGGTCTCTTCCCTGGTCAACCCATTTTCCGGTGAGGTGTTTCTTATTGACGAAGCAAAAGAAAGCAAGATCGTTGAATCTAGTGCATCCAGCTTTGGCTGGTCTGAAGGATCAAGGTCTTGCAACAGAGGTGGCAGAGCCTGTTCCACGTTTCGATGGTCCTTCGATCTCTCGGTGAAAGAGATCGCTTCCAGCAACGTGTCGTCGTTCAGATCAAGCTTAGCAGGTTCAGTGGCACCAGCTGAGTCGTTCGTGCTACCATTGACCTCCATGGCAGTCTCTGCAGCTGCCGCGTTCCCATTGCTCTCGCCATTCGCACTCCTGGCAAGCACAACAAGCTGACTCGTATCCTTCACCTGAAACTTCGTCCGCTTCCCCATCAAGCCCGTGAGCCTATACTCAAACCCTCTCAGTACCCTCGCCTTCTCGAGATCCGCTCTCGCTAGTTTATCGAGCCCATGATGAAGATGTATGCTCGCCATCTCCAGCAAAAGCTCCACCTTCGAGCCCTTCAAATCCTCATTGCCAAACACAACATCATGCAGTAGATCCAAATCGTCGTAGATCTGGTGCTGCAACGTGCTCGATACCTCAAACAAAAGTCTCTGCCGCATAAAGAGCGCCCTCATCTTCGCCCATCTCGCCGGCGCCACAGCCTTCAGTACACTCGGGTGGCTCGAGACACACTCTGCCAGACTCAGCAGTTCCACATTGGGCGTCAGCTTATACGCCGCGATGCCATCAGCGCCCATTTCTGCCAACAGTTTCTCCCTGACCTCTTTCGTCCTCGCCGCAGCCTGACTGATGCTCTGCGGGAACACGACCTTAGCACTGGAGAAAGCAAGCGTGGGTCCAGTGACATTGCTCTGGACGAAGGCCAAGAGAGCCGCATAACCGATGCAAGCGAAGATCCACCTAGACTGCGGCCTGTCCTTTGTAAGGTGGCCCAGCCGGAGAAAAATGAGATGGTTCCAGCTACCAGACTGAGCATTGTCGAAGCCAGGAACATCAATGTGACCCAACAGCTGTCTCGCTTCTTCGCTCTCGAGAAGTTGTTGATACTTTCCATCCTCGAGTCTGACGATGAACGGTTCTGTCAGCGCTGCTACTTCTTCGGGCAGACTCTGGCGGAGCCACGACATCAGAGTATCTGCCATTTCCACACTCGTGAAGCTCTACCAGACACCCACCTATGTTGGACACAGTTATCTATCCGTACTGATGGAGGGGCAACGAATTCTTCGGGCTTGCCCCGCGACCCATCACACTTTCCCCGCCCACCCATTAGCCACGCTTGTGGCGGCGTCTGCGTATCACATGCAAGATTCTTACATCCGGCTTCGTACAGAAAGCATAAGCGAAGACAGGGCTCTCACGGCACGGGCTATGGTTTCAAGGGCTTGACGCAGGAACATGTGATTCACGATGACAGGAGGAAAGTACACAAATTTCGCCACCTTCACGTGGGATCGATCTGGGTGAACTCAGCTCAGGCAGTCTCGCAGCCCGATTTGCACAATGCTAAAGGACATGAAGAACAAGCTATTTTCATCGAACAGCTGTGACGATGGGAACCTTTCGTTGTCCGTGAACCCGCTACTCTGGCTCTTCCTGTATGCCCGGTATCTCTTTCTCATGCTGTTGGAAGGATTATGGAGTCATAACCATGCAATTTCTCGTGCTGGGTGCCCAGCCCGCTGTGCCTGTAACTTGACGTCCCTTATGCGCCGCCTGATCGCTCACTCTTCCCGTATCGCACTGCAAACATTGGGTATCTAGGGAATCTGCGCGCCGTTCTCCGCCGCGTGCTCTGCATTCGCGCCGTCGACGTTGTGGTAGTCTAGGATCTCGGAGTACCTGCCGTGCCACAGTGTCAGTAATGCTCCATCTGCAGGATCGAAAGCGGTTTACGCACATCATGATCTTCCACGTGTCGACCGGCAGATCGGCATCATTGAAGCTCCAGTCGAACTTCTCCTCTGCCTCCGGCTCGTCTGTCGGGTCATGGTATGGCGCCAGGTATGGATCTGCTAATGCCTCGCCAGCCTTCACCCGTTTTCGCGGGTCGAACACCAGCATGCGTTCCAACAGCTCAATCGCCTGTGGGTCTGCGTTCTTAAACTTGTTCTTCAACGGCTGCCTCTCCCTCTTTGGCAGACTCTGCACAAATCGCAGCGTGTTCTCTGAGCAGATGGTGCTGATGACATCATCTGGTGGTGTGCCAAGGAGTTCCGTGATGATCGAGAACTGGTTTACATGGTCCTTGCCCGGGAACAGAGGCTTGCCCTCCAGCATCTCAGCGAAGATGCACCCAGCACTCCAAATGTCAACTTCAACATCGTACTTTTGCCATGTGAGCATGATCTCGGGGGCGCGGTAGTATCTGGTAGAGACATATCCAGTCATTTGAGGGTCTTGTATACGAGCCAGACCGAAGTCGCAGATCTTGAGATCGCAGTTCTCGTTGACAAGGATGTTCGAAGGTTTCAGGTCGCGGTGCACAACGCCAGCGGAGTGGACATATTTCAGACCTCGCTATGTGGTATTATGAGTATGACAGAGTAGGCTGAGTCCTTGTCCGGCACTTACCAGGATTTGGTAGAGGAAGTACTGAATGAACTGCTTCTCGAGCGGCCGCGAGGTAAGCAGACGGTGCAAGTCTGTCCCAAGCAATTCGGTGACAAAATAGCTGTGAGCGAGAATGAGCCAAGTTTGAGGGTAGAGACGTCACTCACCGACGTACATGTCTTCCAACGGAGAAATGAAGATGTCCGAGAGGGAGATAACCTGGGCGAGGATCTTTAGCACGCGCTCCTTCCCTCCACGTCCATTGTTAAAGTCGGCTTACATTCTCATGCTTGAGATGCTTCAACAGCTTGAGCTCACGGTAGGTGCGCTTGCTGAGAACTGGCGTGGAGAACGGCTTCATGATCTTCTTGACAGCCACAGCTTGTCCAGTCAACTGATCCTTTGCCGAACTGCCCTCAGCGCATCAGTATACCTGTCGCCACTGCCCCATCAACCCGGCTCCTCACTCACCATACGAGCCCAAAAGCGCCCATGCCCACTGGCTGGAGATCCGTATACCTGGCCACCGTCAGCACGACTGTCCCTCCTGCCCGCCATTGAGGCTCTGGGTGCGCCACACGAGTGCTCCGCCTTGATTGTTGCTCACCTGCTCGTGATCTCGAAGGTGGTGCCGAAGATCTGCGCACGCACAAATTCCGCCATCTTGCCGGTGTGTTGTCGTCAAAATCGAAGTGTTCGAAGATGCAATTTGCGAAGAGAAATGCGGCGGCGTGTAGTGTGGCTTGCTCTGTTTCCTTAGGGTCGTGTGGGGCAGTCGAGAGCTTCCACGTGCCTTCGAGATCCACTGTGCAACAACAGGGCAGCGACCAGGTTCAGACTGGTTGTCGATGTCGATATCGCTGGTTGAAGAAGCGGTGCAGCAGGCCCGTCCTGGAGGATTGCTGCGCTGGCAAGCTGCAAATCTTGTAGTCAGGAACAGCCGCCAACGTGGTTCCAAATGATCGACGACCAGTTGCCTGTCTTGAAAATCTGAACAGTGGCCGAGTGGAGCTTGCCTCCCGGTCCGCAAGGCTTCCGACCGCGAGCTTTCGGTCTGCACTCCGTTCGATGCCCAGCTGTGATGTTGATGAGCTACTATGTATTCGACACAGGTGCGGTCGTAGATGGAGAAGTGACTGAGAAGAAATGAACGAAGCAAACCGTGGAGAAAACAAGCCTGCTTTTGTTTGTGGACTGCCACACTATATGCCGCTCTGCCAATGCACAGACAATATCCTTCGTGCATCGCCGATTCAAGCATTTTGAGCCACAATATCGGCTGTTACGCCCAGTATCATCGCAAATGCTTGAAACGGCATGATCTTCATTCGTAGGGCACAGATATACATGTGAATGAACAACGACTCCCACACTCCGCTTCGTGTCGCAAGGACACCCTTGGCATGCTGTCGTATGCCAACGTGCGGCCGATGCTGAGGGCGGTCTCGGGCTCCTGGCTATTCTGCGGCAACTAGAAGGCTACAGTACTTCGCGCGTGGGAGCTCCGAGCAGAATGACGCACAAGCTGCAACTCACCATGTGCAGGCACACTGCATGTACGCAATGTCGAAGTCGCCATCGACACACGTGCGCAATTCCCAACGATAATTATTATGCTAGGGTCGATGGATGGGCAAGTTGAGGCAGGGAACGGCAGATGAAGGCGGAACCGAGAAGAGTTGCATTGCCCTAGCATCTCGAGGCCCATCGTCATAAGATTTCGGTTCTGTGCCTGCTAAAGGCGGTCAAATAGAGACTTGCGCCCTCGGGTCATGCCGTTGTTGCTCACTACGAGGTTTCCAGGCCACTACAGTCTGCAAAGGATGCTGAATCTTGCGATGGCAATTGCGCCCTCATGGCAGGCACGCGGGGTGGCATCGAATGATTATATTATCCAACCCGTCATAGTATCATGATCGCGCATTTTCTTGAACGCGGACCCTCAGTTGAGAATATTATTCAGATTGCTGATATGAAAGGGCTGATGGTCCTGTAACATCCAGACCCCATAAAATCAGGAGAAGCCTGACAAATTGGCGGCTCTGGACGTATTTGACCTACTGAACGTCATCGACAAGTCCAGATATTTCGCGAGCATCGTAAGGCACTGTGAAGTCGCGAGGATAGGTACTGTGGTTCCGAAGGGCAACGGCCAACCTTCAATCCCAAAGCTGCATATCGTAATTAAGCTTCGCTGGGATGATGGCCTTGCGACTCCTTCAAGTGCGGTTCTCTGGACGGGCCGACATGGTTCGGGCAAGTTTTGACGGCAACGCAGTCTCGCTGCGCCGCATTAGGGCCCGGTCAGTCTTGCAGTCAACCGGCCACTCAAACGTTTGACAGGCGGAGTCAACATCTGATGGACCAAACAATACTGTGAGAAGTCAACAGCACCATTACGTCTGATGAATATGGTGATGAGCTCTTTGTCGCGTTATCAAGGATTCAATGATCCTGATAACAAGCAGTCAACCGCGTGATTGTCTGACAGAACCGCGGTTTAAATGGGACGGCCAGCTGGCGCAGGCTACCAAGCATTCGAGTCTGATCCAGATGTGTTGGTGGCTGTGTACGTCCTAAAAGTTCTTGGGCCAGGGTGTCTCGTGTGGTTGTTCTCCTTGGTCTTCGGCCTCAGGCAGCGATCTGTGTATGATCTGAGGCCATGGCCAGTTCTTGCTGATGAGAGGACGCTGAGCAGTTCACTTACACCCCTTTGTATGTAGTCTGCACTTGTCTTGGTCGAGGACGCCGGCGATTCGTATCTGTTTTCGCAAAAGCCGTAGGCTGCCCAGAGCAACCTAAGCTTCCGAAAGTTCGCCATGTTCGCATTGCTATGCATGGTTTGGTACAGTCATTCCACTTGCGACAAGAGTCAGTGGCGCTCATCCCAAATGGCGAGACTTCCGCCCGATATGCGGTTCAGCGCTGCAGCTGTGAAGATCGCCGGGCGTCTGGCCGGGAGAACACCCTTCAAGGGAACATCATTCCTCGCCAGGTCATGCCGGAAGAGATTCGGTTACAAGCAATGCTGACCGCCCACCGCTGGTCCACGCGTGGTCAACTCGTGGTGACAGGGTCGAGGCAAGAACATTGCGCTCAGAGAGTGTTGTGTTTGGCAAGGCGGCCTTTGTGGGAAATTGTACCTGAGAAGGCGGGCAGGCATGAGCGCAAAGGGAAGGAACATGGAAGTCGCTTCGTGTGATACGCCGAGAGGCATCTTCAGACATAAGAGGGCTTAGCAGTCGGCAACTGTACATGCAGGTGACCAATCAAGCGTTTTCACGCGTCGACTTCTTCAAGGCTCTAGCAGGAGGTAGTACTACTTGCGCCCTCCTGTGAAGCTCTTTCTTGGCCGCAGTGCCGCCTGTGATGCTTCACCTGCGCCTCATCCACAGATCCCCCAAACTCAGTCGGTCTGTCGCGAAATGCGCCAACTGTATCATTTGGCGGCGGTGTTTCACATCTGGCGCGTATTGGCGATCCTATAATTGCAAAGGTGTTCAGTCAACCTGGCACAAATAGCGCAGGTGTGAGCGTCGGGTTGCCGTTGGTTAGGCTGAAGACGTTCTGAGATCATCGGCCACCTAAGGTACATGACCTAGGTCGAGTGCGGACGGTTAGCGTGCCCGAACACGGTCAGCGGCATGCCAGACTGTGATTCCCTCGGACGCTACATTGATGAATATTGTCGGACATTATTGACAGCGAGACCAGCAAGGCTGCTGCTTGATCATCTCCGCGGCAGCTCTGGATGAACCGTGCGGCCAGGATTGGTCGACAGGCGTCGCAGTGCAGCGGTCAAGTGGACGTCGGCTGAGGTTCCAGAGCTCAGACACACTGCTTCCACCCACGAGCGATCCGCAAACAAAGACCGCAGCCAAGTAGAACTGTGCCGACCGACAACTACTACGTAAGCGCAGGAGTGGAGCTCGTCTGGTCGTCGCCGTAGCTGCAGCATTCCGCGCTTGGATAGCTCCGCATCATCGGCCCTCGACTTCTTTGCTCGCTCGATCGCCCATACACGCCAAGGCGCGATTAGAACGCCTTCCTGGTGGCATACGGACAAATTGGCCGCATTGCGGGACTCAGCAGTCTTGGCTGCAAGGCGTCAAGACGCGATCAACTCGGCCAAGTCCAGAGGCCGCAGGGCTTGAGCAGGTAGCCAGTGCGTTCGGGCCGGTTTGGTGCTGCAACGCCCTTTCACCAGGCTGAGGTCGCCAACGTGATACGCGGCGCTCCGCGCAGTGCACGATGGGCGCGTGCATGAGCAGCGATACAACGGCCGATGGGGACCAGAAGAAGCGAAGTCAAATGATCGATCGAGGGCTAGAGGAGGACTCGAAGAAGCTACGGCGCGAATGCAAGATATTACTACTAGGTGCGTACATCCCGGCTGCCCACGAGAAGCATACGGTGCAATATGCTGCTTGATCTGGGCGGGATAAGTAATGTGGGCGGAGAGCTAACGCAGACGTATCCACAGGTTCCGGCGAAAGCGGCAAGAGTACAATCGTGAAGCAGATGAAGATCATACATCAAAATGGCTACACACGCGATGAACTCGCGCTTTATCGACATACCATCTATAAGAACCTGCTCGACTGCGCGAAAGCCCTGATTGGCGCCATACGCCAATTTGAGGTTGACTTCCACGAGGCGACGAATCGCAATGAGGCGGAATACATAATGGAGTATGCGGTTGATCCGGACCCACACCAGCCGCTGGACACGAGAGTAGGAGCTGCAATCGCGAACATATGGGCCGACAAGAACACATCGAGAGTGTTCGAGCACCAAAACGAGTTTTATCTCATGGACTCGGCGCCGTACTTCTTCGGCGAGGTCCAGAGAATAGCTGGACCGGAGTACATTCCAACAGAAGCCGATGTGCTGCGAGCGAGGACGAAAACAACAGGTATCTACGAGACAAGGTTCCAGATGGGCCAGTTGAGTATACAGTGAGCTAGCTCGTTGCACCCGCACAGCAGTCTGAATCGCGAGCTAACATGATCGCAGTATGTTCGACGTCGGTGGTCAACGATCGGAGCGCAAGAAATGGATACATTGTTTCGAGAACGTGACATCCATCATCTTCTGCGTTGCGCTTTCTGAATACGATCAAGTGCTTCTCGAAGAGTCCAGCCAAAACCGTATGATGGAATCGCTGGTGCTATTCGACAGCGTAGTCAACTCGCGCTGGTTTATGCGGACATCCATCATCTTGTTTTTAAATAAGGTGGATCTATTCCGAGCAAAGCTGAGGAAAAGCCCGTTGGCCAGCTATTTTCCGGATTATAGTGGTGGCGAGGACGTGAACCGCGCAGCAAAGTATCTGCTCTGGCGATTCAATCAAGTGAATCGGGCACACTTGAATCTGTACCCACAGTAAGTATCCATTTAGTCTGACGCGCTGTGAGTGCTCAGGATCGCTGACGAAGATACTAGTCTGACACAAGCGACGGACACGTCGAACATCCGTCTGGTCTTCGCCGCTGTGAAGGAGACGATCCTACAAAATGCATTAAAGGATTCAGGAATCTTATAGCCCGGTCTGATGCTCGAGCAGAACATTGCTGAGGCTACCGCACACCGTTTACACTACCATATATGCCGTCATCCGCCACTACACCCAGGTACGAATCATTACCATCGCTTCCAGCGGCACCATCTCGTAATTTTCACAACACACACATGATTTGACTCTGCTTTCCTCGGGCTCTGGGGCATTCCTTAATCATCAGCGGGCGTTCCAGGAGCAAGACGCTTCAGAGAGTGAAAACAGCGCGCCTCAGGGAACAGGCCGCCTATTGATTCTTCTTTGGATCTCGATGAAGTCTACGAAAAAGAGCGGGACGTTAGCAAGCATCCAATTTCAGCACCTGCCCCTAGTCTTGGGTTTTCTGATTTGATTAGCATGGCGTCCATCGCGGGAAGAAGAGTGCAAGAGCAGCAGAGCTCGTGGCGGCGCAAAAGTCCGGATTGAGCAGACGAAGGGTGGCTTTGTCACGTAGTTGAGGAGACGGGCCCCTGATACGGATGCGACGCGAGCAGGAAAACCTCGCGGGAATCTTGGGCTGGTGTGATGTTCATCTTCTGATTGGAAGGTACCTATGACATCGTAATACAACTTTTCGCCTGAGTTGAAGACCTCATGCCTCTTCTGATGCATAAGTTCCCTTCCTACTGCTTTTGCCTCTCTCGTGGAATTTCGCCGCGGCAGGACGTTTGCCAACCAACAACTGGGTGCGGCCACGGCCCTGGTCGTTGTGGGTGCAGACGCATTCATGAAATGCTACTGGCGCATGCTTGCGATGTGTGAGTTGGGCGAATGCTCCTGCCTGGTGCCGTCTCAGATCGGGTGCACGAGTATCGCTTCAGGCACAATCTCGGGTCGACAATCGCGTTAATATCTCGAAGGGACGTCGTGGGCACGGCGCCAAGCCGGGCGGCTTCTAGAACAAGCTACCTAGACATAACGGCAGCGCTCGTTTCATAGAGTCCCAAAGGCAGGACTTTGCGGTGTAGAGCCTGCCTTCTTGACTCTGAGGCTCGCGTCACAAAAAGTCTTCGCACATGGAGTGGACTTGGCGCAGGCTGCAGGCACAATCACTATGCTTTGCATGTAACGGCGTACTCTGATGCAGCTGCGCCGACTCAGTCTGCTTAGAGCCCATGGAGCGGATATGAACATTGTGACGCCTTCATCTGACGTAAACCCTCGGTGACACCATTGATCAACCAGAGAGTCAGCCGCGTGCTAGGAGGAGCCAACGGAGGATGCTCGAATTATGACAGTACAAGCAGTCAACAGCATTGTTAGTCAGTCGATCGTGTTAAGAAGCATACCTACCGGTAAGCAATCGAACACATCAAACAGCGTTCAGCCGTGTCAACCAGCCACCAACCTGATCGAATCAGAGATCTCTGATCACCCTGGACCTTGGACATTCAATTGAGTCTGGCATGTACCTCTTGGACGATCTGAATGGAACATCTGGTAGCAAAGAAAGCCTGGCGAGTGATAGCTTAATTGACCATCGAATGACATGCTGAATTATCAAGGAAACCTACGCGTTGGCTCTGGCTCCCATTTGCTGTCAAGTATGTATACCTCGGTCAGCCAGGAAAATGATGGGAGTCCCTGAAGTTGGTAAGGGAACTCCTGCCACTAGCGCCTCACAGGAGTTGGGCAAGGGATTGGTATTGCCGACCCGTCCCTATGGAGAGTACGGACCACTCATCTCGGGATTCATTATCATGGTACCTGCTTAAATGCAAATACCGGAGACCACCAGATGATAAGGATGCAGCCTACCGACGGGCTCGAGCGGCGACTTTACATACTATGCTCCATTCCTAATGTGTCCCAACAATGGCACAGACCTATGGGCGGGATGCTCATGCAGCCATCCTCCTTGTGTGCGCTTGACATGGTCGAGAAACTTTTTTTGTCGGCTCAAGATCGCATTGCTGGCTAAGTATGTGTCGCAATGCTACTGCTACAACGAAGTCTGAGCCTGGCCCTGATGTGGTCTGGAAGGTGGTTTTCACTCAAAGCTTTGCATTGGAAATTACACCTTCAGGTCTTAGCGGACCGTCCGCCAAGGGATCCGACTCCCTTTCAATCATGTCTGAGCCTACGCACTGCAAGTCACTCCCGACAAGCGTTGAAGTACGGCGCTCTCCCCGCGCAATGACCGTCGCATTGGTATGCGTGGCGTTTTGGAACAACATGGATCTGACGCGAGCGTCGCATAACCGAGGCGCTAAGGGGTAAAAAGCTTCTGTCACTGCACTTCAACTCCGTTGCGTTGAGCTCGAAACCCAGGAACATCATCTTCTCTCCTCCTTCATGGGCATAGCAATTGCCCAGAACAGGTCGTGCCGCCATCTCTGATGCGTAGACAAGACAACAATGATGCGGATTCGACGCCGAGCGGCATATGTTACATGTATTTGCTGCAAGTGGCCATTGATACCTCCTTGGATCATTGGCTACCAAACCACATCCCTGTAAGTACGGTTAGTAGCTCTCAAGGTCGCATAGGGTGAGTGGATATAGTGCGTGATGAATCAAAACCCCGCCACCGCGTTGTACCTGGATCGCACAGCTCATACTCGGGGCGCCACAACTCGTGTTGGACAGAGCCACACATCGATGCGTTACATATCAAACGACAAGCGCCTTTCAGGTCCTGCAGCCACTATTACGGTACACCGTACACGTCTGCTCGACCCCTAGTCACTGGCTGCGTTAGCGTCCCCTCATGAGCTGTCATTCACCAGGTTGCATCGTGCGATTTTCTTTCACCTGCACATGGCCGACTCTCTTTTTCAAGACATCCTGAAATTTTTGAATCAGGAGATTCAGGAACGGTCATTTTTCTTGGCGAATAGAGCTTCAATGGTACCAGACCTCCGACAACTATGGCTTCGGGCAACGACAGACCCCTACAGGATCCCAATCACGGCGCCCTGGGCCACAAAGGATATCGTCTATGTCTCTGTGGTTGGGAGCATTATGGTCGCAGCGGTTCTGGAATGGACCATGTGGCTCTTAGCATTTCTCTACTGCCTTCTCAAAGTGTACCAGAAGGCTGAAGGAGAGCAAAAATGGAGCATTCGGATCCTTGCCATAGTCAACATGCTATTCTTCATGGCAATGCGGCTGGTATTTCTACCAATCATGATCGTCACACTGCCTTTGCCATCAAGATTCGTGCAGTACTTCCCAGTCCTGGCGACCCAGATTTTGCAAGATTTCGCATTCTACAGTTTTGCCGGACTGTTGATTGTGCCTTGGCTATTCTGTGTCTTCAGTCTGGTGACACACAGTGTCGGTCGAACGCGGAGGATCAAGACCGTTTTGGATGAATACTCGGCGCCCAAGGTTGTCATCATCATGCCTTGCTACAACGAGGAGCCGGACGTGCTGCTGCGGACAATCCACTCGATCGTCGATTGTGACTACCCGCCGTCATGCATGCATATATTCCTGTCCTTTGACGGTGACGCCGTCAATGACCTCTTCCTTAACACGATCGAGAAGCTTGACGTGCCGCTGTCGCTGGACTTCGCGAAGCATCCCAGCATCGATGTCACGTATCGCGGGTCGAGAATCACAGTCTCGAGATTTCCTCATGGTGGCAAAAGGCACTGTCAGAAGAAGTCGTTCAAGCTCATCGACAAGATATATGCAGAGTACCTGCGGCGAAATGACAACCTGTTCCTGCTGTTCATCGACTCGGATTGCATCCTGGACAAGGTATGCATCCAAAATTTCTTGTACGAGATGGAGCTCAAGCCGGGTAGCAAGCGCAACTCGCTGGCGATGACTGGTGTAATTACGTCAACAAGTGAGAGGAACAAGTTCATTACGGTCTTACAGGACATGGAGTACATACATGGCCAGCTCTTCGAGCGATCGGTTGAATCGAGTCTTGGTGCTGTGACGTGCCTGCCAGGAGCCTTGACGATGTTACGATTTTCTGCATTCCGGAGAATGTCAAAGTACTACTTTGCAGATAAGGCAGAGCAATGCGACGACATGTTCGACTTCGGCAAATGCCATTTGGGTGAAGATAGATGGCTGACGCATCTGTTCATGATCGGTGCAAAGGAGCGGTACCAGATCCAGATGAACACTGGCGCCTTTTGCAAGACAGAGGCTGTACAGGGCTTCAGAAAACTGCTCAAGCAGAGACGGAGGTGGTTCCTAGGGTTCATTACCAACGAAGTGTGCATGCTGACTGACATCCGGCTTTGGAAGCGATACCCATTGCTCTGTCTCCTCAGGCTGGCACAAAACACCATTCGAACGACGGCATTGCTTTTCTTTATCATGCTATTCGCGCTGATGAGCACGGAGGAGACAGTTCACAACCTGCCGGTTGAGTTTATCGGTGTGTCGTTGGGCCTAAATTGGTTGCTGATGATCTACTTTGGCGCCAAGCTGGGTCGGTACAAGATCATGTTGTATCCATTGATGTTCATCGTCAACCCGTTCATGAATTGGTTGTATATGGTCTATGGGATCTTCACCTGTGGTCAAAGAACGTGGGGTGGTCCCAGAGCAGATGCAGGCAAAGCCGATGCCAACACGACGCCCGAACAGGTCATCGAGAAGGCAGCCCAAGCTGGCGATGAGCTGAATGTGGTACCGGAGACGTTCAAGCCGGCTGTCCAAGCCCAGCACAGGATGCTGCACCGAGTCCCACTGCTTCCATCTGGTCGTTTGCAAGGCAGATTTGCGGCACCAGAGATCTTGCCTGGAGGATTCTTCCAGCAGGAGAACGATTCTGGTACTTTGTATTCCGACATGGCCCATCGCGATATCGAGGGCATGGTAGGCATGAAGGAGTGGAGGAGAGACAGCACGGACACGTTTTGGAGTACATCATCAATCGCGTTGCCGCGAAGAGTTGAGAGTCTGTTTGTCGATGACGGGGTCGCGATACCAAGAAGAACCCAACAACGCTCGCGATCGACGAGCAGGGAGCATGCATGGACAGATCTCGACCGCGTGATTATGAGCAATAGCGATGGTGTATACGGGCCATATCGCGCTTACAGACCCAGGGCGCCCTCCTTCGAATCTCGGCGATCAGAAGATTCGGCGCCCATGCACTTCAACATCCCAGAGCCATATTGGACGCTGCCGCAGCAATCGCAACCAACGGCAACACGCGCGAGTAACATACCAGCGCAGCCGACAGCAAGTGCACGACCGCGACGGCATAGTTCGCCGCCTCCGGCTAGTGTAGGCCTCGGGCGAAGGAATTCATTTGATACACCAGTCGCTGGGCCGAGCCGGCGCTCGCTGGAGAGCGCCCTCGAGATGCCTGCAAATGCGACTGAGCGTCAGACCAGTAGGTTGCTCATGACACCACAGAATAGTGCACATAGGACCGGCTCGAGTCCTCTGGCGAGGAAGAGCTTTGAGCGCGTTGCTAGCCCGCCGCGAGAGGACGATATCGGTACGCCGATGGATGCATCACAGGTCATGGCATTGGAGCGTGAGTCTGCCAGAAGGGCATCGGAAGAGGCTGAAAGGAGGGGCAGGCGGTCGAGCGTGGGAAGGAGACCAAGAAAGTTGAGCAAGCAGAGACCGGGTGGAAGCAGCAGGGATTCGAGCAAAGATTGAAGTGGAGATCTAGCGGGTTTGATGCATGGCAATCAGAACTGTTTGCATCGATGTATGTACACAAGGTAGCCTTATCGAGCTCTCGCCCTGCAGGCGTGCACTAAACACTTTTTGCAACGTGTGCAAAGGGCCTTGCAGATGGCTCTGCGGACCTAGAAATAGTATAATGTCAGAGCTCAACACATTTTAAATGCCGTCGACTATTTGAAGCAATCAACGCGTCTCTTTTCGTGTAAAGTGCCTACATCAGATGTAATTTCTAGGGTCTGTAAGGCCGTCTGTAATGGACTCTGCAAAGCTGCCCTAGAAACATTGCAAAAAGTGTTTACTAAGCAACAGGTTCGCGTCGTCACGACCGCCTGATAGCGTGATTTCCGCTGCAAGCAGGCTAGCAGACTGATTACGAGGTCCGAAATAACTCTACGCACAGCAAGCGCTTCTGATCGCCATGCCAGCGTTGAAGGCAGAGTCTCAAAGCGCATTGCAGGCGGACAGACCACGTCTTTTCGCGAAGTTCCAGGCGCTCGTGTTGGCGTGGCGATCGCAGGCCGGGCGGACGACTTTAAATTCCTGCTTCGGTGCATGTGGCTAAAGCGCGGGCTGCTGTTAACATACGGAACATCGGCAACAGATGGTGATGAGTAACATGCTAGACGTGGATAGAGCAGCAAGATAGGATTCTCAGACGGAGAAGCGCTGCGGATTGGAGCACGCCTGCCACACGTCTTTGCAGCGTCGTGACCCTCTCGAATCTCAGGTTTGATCTCTGAAAGTTCGCACTCACTCAGGGAATGGCTCCTGGGAATGCTGGCAAGCTGGGGTGTAGCTGCTGGTTGCACATGTATGCGACCAGGCCTGGTCCTTGGTCGTCCGAAGCCACGCAATTCATCATACCTTATATTGCCAATGGACCACAGTCGGACGTGCTTGCATTCGCAGTGCTTCCCAGGACATGCAGAAAGGTCTGAGGTCCAGTTATACACACGGAGGGACATCGGACCACCACGTGTGGCGTTGAGACAGTATGTGCTTGTCCAGATCTTGAAAGGCTTGGCGGCTGGCAGTGCCTTGGAACATCGAATACGGTTCGTCAGGCCGGATACTTTTGCCGGGAAGACCCAGCAAAGTTGCGAAGTACCTTGCTGTGCATCTTGCTCGTATGCCTGAGCAAGTGTTCCAGCCATGTTCGTCTGTACAATAAGCAAGGTTCGCTGGTCGGTTGACATGCGAAATGACAATGTGTAGATTCGCGACGAATATTCTTGTCTCCATGTCATTACACTTCGCCCCAACGACTCAAACACCATCCCCGCACACGCTTGGTAGCGCGGTATCTTACCGTTGAACCAAGGACCACCCCTTGACGGCACCGTCTCGAACTGTTTGCCTTCTCGATGCTTTTGGACGGTTGTTAATGATGGTGGCCTCTGCTCGGTCTCGAGCCTTTCGCCAGGAAGTCAACGTCACCGACGAACGAACATTTGCATGTTTCTACGAATCTGTCTGCTGTTCTGGCAAGGCTAGACCATCGCTGCTACCATAGAAGCATTCATTAATTGGTCGGGGGTGTGCATGTGCATGTAATTGACCCCATGAGTTACCGTCATACACCCTCAGCCGCTCCAGCCCACCTGCAGGTGCAGCCCAGTAAGCCTTTACGACGGACGGTCTGTGCCGCAGGTACGGAGGTGTGCTCCACCCGACTCCTCTCGTCGACCTCCACACCAGAGTTACCCAGCACCACTCCACAGTATTAACCCACGATCGGATGTGGAGCGAGGTCGACAGTCTTGACACTCACGAGTAACATATACTACTATCCTTCGAGATTTCCTCGATATAGACAACCAACGCATGAGCGAGTCGCGCTCGAGATAGACCTGGCGTGACGCCATAGATTCACACAGATGGCGCCGAATATGTTACGACCACAGCCGTCGCGAGCTTCATCACATGCAACTCCAGCATATGAGGATATGAATGATGGCCAAGCCCAAGTGTCTCAAGCGGGGCGCTCGGCGACGAACCTCGCTGCTGCTGCTTACGCACAATCATTACGGCAGGAGGCGCGGCCGACTACGCGACCGGCAAATCTATTACGGAAGAAGAGCAGGCCTGCAGGGCAGAATGAGGAAGCAGCGATACCTGATTCAGTGCCTTCCACACCAGCACAGCATCAAAATACCATTCTGCCAAGACATGGCCAGACGTTGCAACATCCTGGCCTCCAGGCCACCCGTTCCAATGCTGCGAGTCCAATCAGGAAAAACAGCGACGAAGGGTCGGCAAAAAGCGTATCTGCGCCTTCGACGAATTCTTCGGGAGGGTCAAAGTCTTCCACGGCGGCAGGCGCAGCCCTTGCAGTCCAGCTTGGGTTGACACCTTCGACATCCGATGGCGCCTATACACCAAGACAGCCACTATTGCGTCCCGGAGTACCGCAGAACGACTCTAATCTAAGCCTCGCCCGACAGAGGACACCAACGTCAGTGCGAGACCTGGGCACTGACTACGATCGTTACTATAATCCATTTGCTACAAGGGAGAATTCGCGAAATAATTCCTCCACGAATCTCACAGCGACGGTCCCGACCACGAGGGGCGGTTCATCGACGCATCTCATGGCAGGCTATGAGCAAGGCGTCTCCCACGCAGATTTGTCGAGTCGGCTTGCCGACACTTTTACAAACACCAAGCGGTTATCAAACCCGTTTGATTCTCGGCCTCCCACGTCACCCGGTACGCCGACGCGGCATGGGGTCCCAGAAATGACAGAAAAGAATAAGTCATCTGTCGGCGTGGCTACTGTCCCATTAATACCGCCGCAAAGAAATGGCACTCCGGCGTTTATCCGAGAGGCTGACCCAGAGAAGGCTGGCTTCTTCCCGTATCTCGATGATCGCTTGGGTGCGCCTCAGTACGCACTCCCACTTTATTCGGACGAGAAAGAGGACGATGATGACCTGCACATGCCAATGTGGGACGATGACGTGAGATTGAAGCCAAAATTTAAGGACCACTTTACTCGGGAGAATATCGTCAGCACTTTCGGCCTGGTCTTCATGGTGGCAGGTCTACTGCTTGTCTTTGTGGTCTTGCCAGTTGTGTCGTACACCGGCACAAGCCTCTTCTCGTATCCCTACGACACTCCTATTGATGACATGCTCATACCCGGAAAAGCTGAGCCTTGGGCAACCGTCAACAACAAGCATTACGCCCTTATGAGCAACATCAGAACTGGTCTCATCGATCCGGACACGCCCAGCTCTGCCAGCACTCGGAAAGGCGTGAACGGTGACACTTACAATCTGGTATTCAGCGATGAATTCAATGCGAACAACAGGACGTTCTACCCTGGTGATGATCCTTTCTGGTTTGGCTTCAATGGGTGGTATGGCGCCACGATGGATTTGGAATGGTATGATCCCGATGCCATCAACACCGGTGACGGCACTCTTCAACTGCAATTGGACAAGTTTGCTAACCACGATGTGAACTACCGTTCTGGCATGCTCAACTCGTGGAATCAGCTCTGTTTCAAGGGCGGCATCTTCGAGGTGTCAGTCTCGCTTCCGGGTCCTGCTGGTGTGCACGGATGGTGGCCTGGTATCTGGTCGATGGGCAATCTCGGGCGACCTGGCTATCTCGCCACCACGGATGGTCTCTGGCCGTACACATACAACTCCTGTGATGCCGGCATTACGCCAAACCAGTCTTCGACTGATGGTATCAACTATCTTCCGGGTCAGCGCCTGCCATCATGTACTTGCGAGGGTGAGGATCATCCAACACCCGGGCAAGGTCGTGGAGCACCAGAGATCGACATCGCTGAGGTGTCCGCTGATTGGGGAGGCGAGGGATATTCTGTCGCAACACAGTCTTTCCAGGTCGCTCCCTTCGATCCATGGTGGTACCCCAACTACGAGTTCATGGAGACCCCCGATTACCAATTGTCCTTTGTAAACACATACACCGGTGGACCATACCAGCAAGCCGTGTCGACGACTACCATGCTCAACAACGAGTGGTACGACGGCAAGCAATACCAGAAGTTTGCATATGAGTACGTGCCGGGCGGTGATAAGAACTCCTTTCTGGCTTGGACCATTGGCAATCAAGAGATGATGAAGTTCGATGCTCGCGCTATTGGTCCGAATGGGAATATCAAACAGCGATATATTTCGGAGGAGCCGATGTCCATCATCATGAACTTGGGCTTTTCGACCTCCTGGGTGAGCATCGACTGGGCTAAGCTGTCGTTTCCAACGGTCATGAGGATCGATTATGTGCGCTGGTATCAGAAGGAAGGGCAGGAGAGCGTGACTTGCGATCCGGAAGGCTTCGAGACCACAGCTTACATCGCGAGTCACCCGGAGCCATACAACAATCCCAATTTGACAAGATGGCACGAAACACCATACGACTGGCCGAAGAATACGCTTATGAATGGATGCAGCGCATGATTGCGTTTGCCAGTGTCGCGGCGTGAGCATGCATGATGGCTGCTTGAGCAGATAGAAGAAGAGTTGCAAAGAGAATCTGGAAAACAAAGCGTCCCCTTGGAGTGGGTTCACGTGGGACGTTCACAGCATTGCACCGGCACAGAGCCGTCGCATTGCGGTGCATGCTCGGCTGGACAAGGATCGCGCGATACAGGTATAATGTGTACACGGCACAAGACAGCTCGACATCCCGAGCCCGCAGGAGGGTTATCGGGAGTTGACGCACGTTCTCTTGCAAGACATCAGCCGGTTTTGAGATTTCGGCACCTTCCTTGGGGTGTGGCTGCGGCATATGTCGGGATCTGTACTATTACTAGCAGGGGTACGCCACCTTGACGGCGGGATGGCAACAGCACGCAAGCGCTGTGGCGTATGCATGAGGAAACGGGGTTTGCATGTGTTGCTATGTGATGGCGCTCAAGACGCGGAGCTTGGCACACGCGCATAATGATACGGGATACGGGATATGAGCTCAAGCTAGTTGTAAATACCGCGCATCAATGCCATGTGCTGCATTGACCTAATTTTCGCCTGCGCAAGAGCAGGATGCGCAATTAGGTGTGCTGACTGATTGAGTCGATCGCTCGTATCCCACCTGTGATTCTGCTGCGCTGTTGATCATGTCTACACATGTCTACCCATGTCTACAGAGTGCCGTGCTTCAGTGTCCGCCAATCCAAACATCATGCACTGGCCGTAATGTCTCCACAAGTCTCGTCCATCAGCAAGATACCACCTCCATCAGCAAGATACCAAGTCCATCAGCTGATCACCAAACCCTCGGTGCCAGTTGTGTTTCTCAGTGCACATCACTACTCCTTCTTCGTCGATCCAACGAGCTGCAGCTTAGCCTTAACCAGCTCCTGCAGCTTCGACTCCACTTCCTCGTGGTGCGGGCCAAGCTCATCACACTTCACGTTGCACGGTGCTCTGCAGTCCACGTCTGTGCGTCCCTTGCAGATCCAACACCTCTCCGGATCCTCAAGCTGCAACAGATCGACCGCATCAACTCGTGTATCACTGTCCTCCTCATTCTTCTTCTTCTTGTGCACAGCCCACAGCAGAGCAGCACAGTCAGCCACAACGCGCTCGAGGCCGGGCCATCGATTCCATCTAGTGCTTGTGCGACAAGCTAGCTCATGGCTGAGCTTGATGGACTGCAGATCTTGCGCATCTTTGAGCATGTTGAAGACGTTTTGCGCGCGCTTCTTGACGTATGCGGTTGTGCGCCATGTGAGGATGAACTTGACCTGACGAAGGTGCTTGCGCATCGTCCCAATGGCCTCGAGAAAGACCTCCGACGCCATCACTGAGTCGAACCTGAACGTGTGGCACCCGTAGAGGACTGGAGCTGTCTCTTGGAAAAGCTGTTTGTTTACGCGGAGCAATGAAGCGTTGCTTGGGGTCTGCTCTGACCATTTGCCTGTGGTCTTGTCCCAGGGCCCAGGTCCACCGTGATACTGGTATCCCATCTGGACAGGGCGGCGCGTGAGTCCTTTGGGCTTATACGCGTCGATGTTGACGGTGTTCTTGGTGTTCAGGAGGACGAGATCGTAGATCATGGTGCGGAGCTCCGGAGGCAAGTCCAGAAAGCGGAAGTACTCAGTTGGCTCGACAGGCTCCAGCATCAGCACATGACGACCTTTGAACGTGCCCTCAGTCAGGATGATCTATGCGTGCAGTCAGTGATACAGTCCGGTCAACAGAAAGGGATGCGACTTACCGGCTTGAGCTTGAACTCCGCGGTGTGCTGGACTTCAACGACCTGTGCGAACTTCCGAGCTTTGGTGTTCCACTGCGAATGTCAGTCTTGAACCAGTATCTGACAGCCCTCGATTTCGATGCTTGCTTACTTGCGAAGCGGCGTCGAGAAGCTTGCCCGAAGTAACCTTTGAAGTAGTCGTCCACAGCTTGAAGCCCTCAGCCTCATCCGTGGCCTCCCTGCCATCGTCATCTCTGCCTGGGTGGTAAGAGATCATTTCACCATCGTCGATGTTCCTGTCAACCTCATCATATTCCGACTCTGCGTAGCAGCGTGGGGCGACGGCGCCAGTTTGCTGTCGCGTGCGTGGCATTCTGCGCGAGATGCAAGGCCAAGTCGCTCTGAGCAACGCGCCTGTCACGATCCTGTGCGAATGTGGTCAGTACGAACGTCCTTGTGCTGCAATGCGGAATCAACAGCAGCTATGGCGACGGCGTGTCGACTATTTATCCAGATCCGGTGCGAGAACGATGTTGTTGATGATTTTGTGCTTGTCAAAGCTTTGGACAAAATTTTCGCCCGTGTCACACAGGCAGACGCGCAGCCTCCACTTTCCGTGCTTTCCATTGTTTTCCCACCTTCGCGGCAAGAGCTGGCCAGAGCGCGTCACTCGGCGAGTCCCTCGAGTGCGTGCTCGAGTGCCCAGGTGTGGCCTCGTGAGCACTAGAATATTAGTGATCCAAAGGTCAACCAACCACTGGATACACTTGATGGTTGAACGTCGCTACTGCCGGCTTCTCAATACAGTCAACGGCCCATTGACGTGGTCAACTGTCTGTCGATACGATCCGACGTTGGTGCCATCATGTTATGACTCGAAATCTAGACAGGAAAGTGCACCACATGGCCGATGTCCTTACGGGTCTCCTTAACAGTCTAAGCTGGCTACAAGGCCAAGAAGCAGACGACCCAGCCACCACGCCTACCACGACGAGCCGATGAAGACCTGGGCCTACTACACGCTCCGTGTCCAGATCGACGTTGGATTCAACGACCCTTTCACCGAAAGCATGCGAAGACGATGCCTTTTATGTCCCGAAGTGGGCACTTTCTGGGCAAGCGTGCCGATGTATGCTGGTCGACCTGCACCAGCTGCTCGACGCCCTCCTTGTTCTTCAACCCTTCGACGTCGAAACCAACCGGTGCGGCCTGGATCGAGTTCACAAGGCTAGGGACTTCAACGTGCATGTAAAGGCTCTCGGTCGATGCCGTCAACATCGATGCGCACCGGCCTGTCATTGAGACCACGTTGACTCCAATGTCATGGTCAATGTAAAGTCGCCTGATCCAGTCCAGCATGTTGGCGATGCTCAGGAGATGCTTGCCATTCTCTGGCAGCTTCGCGAGAAACAAGCAGCGTTTGTCGCCCTACGACCGACGAGGATGCACTGGGTCCGCACCGTACGACGACGGCGAGAAATTCTGGAGTTGACGATCTCGCCTCTGCACACCGGATGCATCGATCGATGGAGTGTTTCACCGAGCCCTCGACCAAGCTCAACAAGCGGCTCAAAGTAGCACATCACCTGCATCGACTGCCACATCAACCAGACCAAGTTCCGGAACATCGTCCAGGGGACCTGGCTTACTGATCAGTCAGCGGTAGATCGAGTGCTAAGTACCTGGTCGTTCTGCACTCTGCCTCACAGCCACTGATAGTTAGTGCCTCCACCAAATGGAAGGACCAGCTGAGCTCTGGTGCGAAATCGCCAAGGGGGACAGCCGTCACCGCTCGGTGGGTATAACAATTGTTCCTGTACGTGCGAAAAGATGCAATACTCGCTAGCTTTCAACCCCATCTCGCCGCTGTGCTCGTGATTGAAGACATTGACCATTAGCTCGGCCGACGCAACTACTGTCGATCATCCGTGCCTGCTACCGATCAGCCAAGTCTCTTTCAGCGGCAAAGGACGTGTACCATGCGGCTCAAGACCGCACATCTGAAACCAACTTCTCTCCATACCGCTACCTAAATGCTCGCAAGTAGAACACAGACAGCAACACAAGCCACAAAAGAGACACAAAGCAGCTGCAGGTTAGACTATCAAACACATAGAAGGACGGCGCTGTGGTATCACAACTCATATTTTCCCAAAGACAAGCGCACGACTCACGCCACTGTTCCGCCTCCCCCACTCGCTTCCAGCGCAGCGACATTTTTCCTTTTGCCCGGTGACAGAACCCAACAGCCAGTGTAGGTTGATGCCGATAGCAGAGTATGTCCCAGTGCCCATGCATATTAGTAACATTAGAACGACACCGCAATCTCCCCCAATCCCTGCTTCTCGAGCCGTCTGCTGCGCGCCACCGAGGCTCAAGACCGTCGACTCGCCGTTGCAGTAGTGGCGATGAGCGTGACCGATACCCCTTCCGAACTTTGGCAAGGCTCGCCGTCATGCTCCAAGCTATCCACGAGGCAGTCAGACACGCAAGGCCCAGCATCATACCGCACAAGCAGAGAGCTCGTCGTGTGCCCCCAGCACGCTCCTAACCTCTGAGCGAGAAGCCACCTTTCTTCCTGCCCTTCTCCTCGACCGGCCGTCCAGTCTCGATTCTCTGCTTCTTCTCTTCCAGCTCGACCCGTTGCCTGTCGAGCTGCTCCTTCATCTCCCGATGACGTGCGTAGAGCTCTTCCTCTGACTGTTTGAGCTTGTTCTCCTTCTCTTGCACCTTCTGCTGGAACACCATCTTCATCTCGAGCTCCATCTTCGCCAGCTTCTGCTCGTGCAAGCTACGCTCCTCCTCCTGCTTGACCGCTGGATTGACCTCCTTGAACACGCTCGGGTCTTGCGCGACTCCCATCGCCATAAGCTTGTCAGATCGATAGTTCTCGTAGAGAGAATTGTTGGTGTGCTCCTTGAGCTCTTCCATGTGTGTCCGGATCAGCATCTGCCGAAGCTTGACAAAATCGCAGTGCTCCTCGTTGTCAACCTCGATGACACCCCACGGGTATCGGCGACCGCGGACCTTGCGGCCTTCCGGTGTCTGCACCTCGGTGTTTGCACCAACGACGGCAAAAGGCACCTTGGACATGATCTCGTTGTTTTCGGCAATCGTCTCCTCATCATCAAGCTCGTAGCGTGGGCCCTCGAATATGTGGATGCCATTATGCTGAATGTCTGCAAGAATCTTCAACGCTGTCAGCAAAGTTCACGTTCGAGTACCGGACCTACAACGTACGCGTTGCTTGAATGATGCAATCTCCTCGTCGGTCAGAGTGTCGGCCTTAGCAATGACTGGAATAAGGTTGACCTTGGTGTGAAGCCTGCGCATGACCTCAACATCCAGAGGCTTCAGCGAGTGGCCCGTGGGCTGAATGAAGTAGACGCAAGCGTGGACGCGGTTGTCAATGATGTTCATGCGATTGACTTTGTTTTCCGCATCCAAGTACGCGTCAAATCTCTGCTCAATGTTCTCGACGATCGGTCTCCAGGAATCATCATTGTTTACAAAGTCACCGAAGCCAGGAGTGTCCACGACTGTCAGGCGCAAGCGGACGCCGTTCTCCTCAATGTCGGCGCTGATGCTCTGTATGCTGACCGTCTTGGGTGCAAAATCGAGAGACGGCTGCTTGCGCTCCTTCGGCGGGTATAGCGAGGTGTTGAAGAGCGTGTTCACCAGAGTCGACTTGCCGAGGCCAGATTCACCTGCGCTTTGTTATCAGACCATCTGCTCGACCACAGATCCCATTGCCATTGAACTCACCAACGACCATAACGTTGAAGTTGAAGCCCTTTCTCACACTCTTGCGATGCCATTGGTTCGGGAGATTCGCAAATCCAACATAACCCGTGAGCTTCCTGCGCACAATGTTCCGCATGTCCGAGGCCGCCTGAGCGGCCGCCTTGGGGTCTTTTGAGGACACGGTCTGAGGGGCCTGAGCGCCGCCGTTGGGCATGGCGTTGCTCGTGGCTACGAGGGGTGAGGAGGGCTTGCCATTCGGTATCGCTGGTGACTCACGGGCTGGAGGTGCCACAGGCACGGCGCCGTTTGCGGTTGCTGAGATCGAATTAGTTTTCGCTGGATCCTGGACTTGGGACGCGGCGCGACTGTGGGTGACGATCGTGGCTGGTTGGACAACTCGAGCCGCCTCAGCGACCGCCGTGTGGACGCTCACGTCGCTGCGAAGCGAGACGGCAGATGCCATATTGTTGACCAAGCCGGCCTTGATGGAATGCTCTTGCGATGAATCGCCCGTGGTCGCGGAGATGTGCCACGAGGTGGAGGTGTTGGCGATGGGGTGGGTGGATGTACTGCGAGGGAGGTGGTTGACTTACCCATGGCGAGAGCGGTCGGGTATTGTTTTGCGGCGTTGGGGGCTGTTCCTTCTCTTGATATGTATTGGTCTGGTAAGAGCGTGCGAGTCAGTCCGTGCTCTGGATATGCACTCGCAGCTGCGGCATCTCTGCAGACGCGCAAATACAACATGCGCGGGTCTTACAAGAAATTCACAAGTCGCAGGCCGCGTCGTACCACCCAGCACACCGTCCTCCCTGCTTGTGTCAATATTAATCAGCTGCGGTGTGTCGAGAGAGATATGGAATGAGGAGGGTGAGGTCAGGTCGTCGGCGGATGGATGAGCCTGCAATAATGATGAGCTGTCTCGTGTAGGCCTCTGCAGCAGTCAAGCTGGCAGTCGCAAGGGAAAGGGGACTACCGGGCAAGGATGTGCAGAGCGTCTGTGCGCGTAATTACATTGGGGTGTTGAAACTCTAAGGCCAACGTCCACCCAAGCCCCAGGCACCCACCAAGGCTCGTCAACAATCGCGAGGCTGCCCTCACCAACAGCTAGTAGCTACAATCAATTTACTAAACCCCAAGACCGGCGACGCCCATGCTTGGACTATTTCACGTGGCCATACAGCTCAACGATGCTGCATCCTGGTTATGAAACACTACGTATACGCATACCCATGCAGCTTTCGCTTGCACTTGGGAAGCTGTTGCCAGCGCTCGCTTTTTGAACTTGCGCACATCGCATTCTCAATCCTTCTATTGAGAGCCAATCGAGAAGTCCAATGTGGGCAATATGTCGCGGGCTCACGTGTCGCATGGTACAGGCCTGCGCATTCGAGCCCTGCATGCAGGAGGCGACACACACGGCCGGCCGCCGCAAGCGAGTACCTGCCTCAGTTAAATGTACGATTACTGATCTAAATTCTCCTAACCATATCAACCACCAGCTCTCAGGCCGCTGGCCGATGCTCAGCTGTGCGCTCTACGCCCTGACACCAACGCTCAAATCAATCGATCGAAAATTCAGCCTCATCAGGACACTGTCGCACCAAATCCAAATGCCCCAGCGCTGAATCGACTTCCTCTCTTCTTCTCCTTGGCCCCACTGTCTCTCGCGCCGTCATGGTTCTGCGCGTGTTCGCCATCGGCGTCACCGCCAGGCCGCTCATGGCCCTCGTCGATACTCTCGCTCTTCCCACTCATACCCAGGACCTTCATGACAGGATCGAAGATACCGGTGCTTTGCCTCCTGACCTCCTAACCCAGGTTGACAAGCTCTCGATTCATCTGCGCCTTGTCGTACTTCACGTATTTTCCTTTCCCTTTGTCCACTTCGTGGTACCTGTCCCAGAATCTGTTATAGAGAGGTTCTAGAGACCGCTGAACCTCGCCCGAGAGCAGTTTGCGAACTTCAGGCTCCATCTTGTAGGACTTGTGTCTTGACACGAGCTCATCAAAGGACATGTTGAAGCTCTTGAACTTCTCCTTGATGCCATCCTTGTCTTTCGAGTTGAGGGCCTTGAGAACTGCGGCGGAGTCAATGGCAGCGCCCGTCGAAGGTGGTCTCGGCGCCTTAGAGGTGAATTGGACATCGAAGAGGTGCGTGCTAGGCTCGCGCCAGGCATCCATGTACAGTGAGATAGCCTTCTTCTGGAAACCCTCCAGCTTTGGAGCTACACCGTCAAGCATGGGACCTAGATCACTGGCCCGAATCATGCGCTCAATGATCGCAACATTGTTTGCCAGGAAGACACCTTGAACACTCTTGCCCCTGAGAAGTGCCCTGGCCCTTGATTCGAGATTGTTAAGCAAGGTGTCGATTGTGTCAGAGCAGTAGTGGGCGAAAAGCTGTTTCCCATCGGCACCCACATCAAACGATTTCAATGTTGGTATCGAAGACGCCGAGTTGCCTTGGTTGGGTGCGTTCCAACCGCCGTCACCTAAACTACGCATGATGCTGCTCAAAGGTGGGAGATAGCCCGTCATAAGTTGTAGTCGGGTCATCACGTCTGCAGTGATCGGCACCGCAGCACCCTCCATGGGCAGGGCTGGCATTTGCTGGATCTTTACACGAATGTCGTTCAGTAAGACCGAAAGCGAGCCCTTGGCCGTTTCGCGTACGGGCTTGAGCGCGTCAGACATCGCGTACTTCAGCTCGCCAGTCTTACTTTCAAGCTGGATGGATGTCGTGGACACCAACTCAATGATCTCGTACGCGAGATAACAATCTGTGAATAAATTTTCCCGAACATGCTTGTCAAGGTCCTTTAGCGTCTGTGCGAAAGCCTGCAACGATGGCTGGCAGGTTGCTTGCAGAACGACACCCCACTCGTCACGCTTGAAGATGGCGCAGATGCTGTCGTACTCTGCAGTGTACATGCCTTGTATGCCAGCTGCGTACGAGGCAATGCCGTTGCTGCCTTGGACGTACACATCGTTGGCGCTTACTTTCCTTGCCGTGTTAATCGAAGCTCTGGCGAGATTTTGGAGCGATAGCTGGATGTACTGTCCACGTTCATGAGCATACGCTTCAGCTGAAGGAGATAACGTGCCTTGCTGGGTGGCCTGAGATGTGTGGTTGGATATGTGTTGGTTGATTGCCCGCAATTGGGTGGACCTAGACAGCGACGATAGGTCAGATGATGTCTCATGTGTGAAATGACTCAGTCGTCCCGTCGGTCAAGTATCGATTGCTTGGAGGTGAGTAACAGCTGTGTCAGCGGATTGATGGGTTGACAGAGACATCAACCATTTGTCAAGCAGTGATGTAATTGCATGGTGAGGTGTCAAAAATCTGGCTTACTTTTTGGAAGATATTCGCGGGAACTCCACACCACCCATGATCTGTTTGAGCGGCTCGATCGGTTGCGAGTCCTGACGCAGGACATCACGAAAGACATTGGCCAGATTATTGACTCCGGTAGTCAGAAGATCGTTCAACTCGGCCATTGCTTGCTGATTGGATCGCAGATTCGTGGACTGCAAATTCCTGAGCGCTTGGCTTGTCCGGTCTATTGATGCCATGTACTCCTGCAACCCGACCTTGTCCGGACGACTACGTATGATCCGGTCTTCGCGGTCGCGCATATTAAGAGGCTGCTTGATCCGGTCTATTGCAGCAAGCAGGTTGTCACAATTTGTACTCATGACCTGCAGACGTTGTGTATTGCCATACACCGGGCCCATGGCCTCCTGCATGACCCTCCCAGACTGCTCCAGGCGCTCCAGAGAGCCACCTATCCTCTTGCGAATTGATTTGAGCTTGTCAACGTTTGCAGACAACACCTCCACCTCTGCCGCTTCTTCGGCGTAGGCGGCACGTTTCGAAGGGGCGACCATCATGACGTGCGCACAGCAGGCGTGGGTTTCTGAGGGGCGCGGGTGCTGCTCTGGAGTGGAAGCGATGACTGACAGGTCAATCCATCTGTCAATCAGTACATGGCAGTGATACCGACTCGCAAAGATTGACTGGTTGGAGGCGGGTCTCGTGGTCAAGGAGAGCCCTCACACTCACGCATCGAGCAAGCATCTAGTAGAGTGGTGGAGCCATTAGGCATTATCCGTCGCTTTGCTCGGGCGTCCGTGTCTTGTGCTCTGTGCGGCTCTTGCGTGCGGGACCAAGTATCCGGGAATGCGATCAGCGGCGCCAGTATGTGGTGTAGTAGTAGGAACGTTTTGTCAAGCAGATGGGACTCTATGTACCTAGGTATGCACCAGATCCAGCTCCACAATCTCCAGTGGCTCGGAAAGCTGTCGAAGATCCGCCGGCGGGCCGAGTCGCTTTGTTGCCGGGTACTACACCTTCATTTCTCCATGAAGCTTTGAGTCTGCTTGGTCAAGTCCTTCTCTACAGTTCAACAACACTTCCGTAAACAATCCATGCCTCATTATCTCAGCCCTTCCATGCGGTCTATCCGCTGCATCGACCGTGACCCTTGTCCGCCCGGCATCTCACCTCAGACCACCTGGCGGGCTGTGACGTAAAGCCCACGTGGAAATCCCAGGATCTTGCCTGTTTGCGCCACTGCCATCCTGCATCCAACCAGGCTCTCTTTCTGCTTTGGATTGCGTATCCTTTCCTACATCTCCTTCGCCCAAACACATTGTATGTTCGTCGACATGTCAACGCGTTTAGATATTCCGCGATGAGCCGCGCTCTTCGGTTCCTGCAGCTTGGCGGCAGCCGTCGTGAATATGTGGTTAGCCTTGCATTCGGTGGCTCAGGCGCGTTAGCCTATGGTGCATATGTCTATCGCAAACCGTTACTCGCGGATGCTGATCGGCGTTCGGACGCCTGGCGGCCAACATTGTACAGGGCTCACCATGATGCACCTCCCTCAAAGCGCCAAGGAGATTCTTCGGCGGCCACGGAACAGTCAGCATTGAATGCGAATCAGGGAACACCGCCACAGACACCAGCGCCACAAACTCAGGGTCACTCAGTGTTTGATCACGAAGGTGATCTGCCAGGGAACGATGCCTTTCAAGCATGGCAGACAGTTACGGATCGTGTGGCAGCAGTCGCCGGAACTTTTACTGGCTTCGATCTGACGAGCTTGAGAGAAAAGGTCGTTGGCTTAATTCTACCCAGCTGGCTACGAAAACTGCCAGGATGGCTTCACAAGTTGCAGAGCGAACTGTCTATGGAGCCTTGGAGCTTGAGCTGGGAAATCTGGGAGGAAGCGCACGATCCTGAAATCAACCCAGAGGTCATCTGGGAAGCCCAAGTCCGGATATCCGAAGACCTCTGCAAAGAAGAGAAAGCTTTTCTTCATAATCGACGAGCGTATGCTGCGAGGGCTCTGGCTCGGTATCTGGACTTGCCAGAGTCAGAAGTGCATCCCGACGATGTACCGGTGATTGGCATGTGTGGATCTGGCGGAGGTTTACGTGCTCTGGTCGCTGGAACTGCATCTTACCTTTCAGCAGCCGAGGATGGTCTTTTTGACTGCGTGACCTACACAGCTGGTGTCAGCGGAAGCTGCTGGCTGCAAACGCTATACTACACCTCCATCGGCCGACAGAGTCATTCACACATCATCAGTCATCTCAAGGATCGCCTATGCGTCCACATTGCATATCCTCCAGCTCTCTTCAGTGTCATAAGTCAAGCTCCGACCAACAAGTACCTCTTGAGCGGCTACGTCGAGAAGCTTCGTGGTGTACCGGACGCGGATTTTGGCCTTGTGGACGTCTACGGGATGGCGCTCGCAGCCCGTCTGTTGATACCCCGAGGCGACCTCAGGGTCAGCAATTACGATCTCAAGGTCTCCAATCAGCGCTTTTACACCGATGGTGGACGGCAACCACTCCCGATCTACACGGCAGTACGCCACGAGATTCCCGGTATCGAAGATGGCACTATGCAAAACATGGCGAATGAGGCTCGTTTCACCAAGAAGCATTATGATTGGTTCCAATGGTTCGAGTGGACGCCATATGAATTCTTCTGCGAGGAGTTGAATGCAGGTATTCCGACCTGGGCGGTGGGCCGCAAATGGGACGGCGGCAACACTGTGTGGCGGGAGAATGGATTTGCTTTACCAGAGCTACGAGTACCTTTGATGATGGGCATATGGGGTAGCGCGTTTTGTGCAACCTTGTCCCACTACTACAAGGAGATTCGACCTATCCTGAAGTCTTCTGGATTTGGTCAGCTGGACACGTTACTGTCAGGCAAAAGTGACGAGCTGGTCAAGGTCCATCCAATAGATCCTGCTCTGATACCGAACTTTGCTCTTGGACTGAAGGACCGCCTGCCGGCCGCGGTACCGGAAAGCATCCACCACTCCTCGCATCTGCAACTCATGGATGCAGGGATGGCCAATAATCTTCCCATTTACCCCCTGCTGCGCCCAGGCCGTAATGTGGACGTCATCGTTGCATTTGACGCTTCTGCGGACGTCAAGGGTGATAACTGGATCAAAGCCGTGGATGGATATGCTCGCCAGAGGAAGATCAAAGGGTGGCCGCTCGGGGCAGGATGGCCACAGCCAACAAATACCGACGAGAAGACAACTGACGAGCTGGAAGGCGCACAAGAATCCGCCATGCGGAGAACCAGATATGCTGCAGCTGCCCTGCAACATGTCAAATTTGAGGAGACAGAGCTCGGCTACTGCACAGTCTGGGCCGGGTCGACCGAAGAAAGTCCAGAGTACATGGATGAACATACGCCCATCCGCATCGACAATGATGAGGGCCAGAAGCACCTTGCCTCACCTAACGCAGGCATCGCGGTCGTCTACTTCCCGTTTCTCGCAAATCCCAACGTGTCCGGTGACATCGACCCGATGAAAGCTGACTTCATGTCTACCTGGAACTTTGTGTACACACCCGATCAAATCGACAAAGTGGTACAACTCGCGCGGGCCAACTACAACGAGGGCAAACAACAGACGCGCAGGACCATTAGAGCCGTCTGGGAGCGCAAAAAGAGCATGCGGTTGCAGCGCGAGCGTGAAAATCTCGAGCGCAATCTCATGATCCGAATGAGGCGTGAAGCAGCCGCCATGAGACGCAACGCTGATGTCGGACAGGGCGATCACTTCGCATGACGCATCTATCATATCTATCTCTACCAACAACCCAACCCAAACATCCAATCCATATCTCACAGCTTCGCCCCCCCTTCCAAGATCGGCAACATCAACTCCCTCATCTCTCCCGCAGCCTCGTTCAGATAGAACGCCATCCTCTCCGCCCCCAAATTCTTACACACGATATTAAACTGAATACTGTTCTCGTTAATCATGTACGCAATCCCCCACCCCTCATCAATAACCTGCGACCACCCATACCCATTATAATACTCCGAGCTCAGCTGCGACGACGAAACATACCAACTCGAACTATACGCATAGGCCGGATCCGTAAACAGCTCCGGCACCTCCTCCCCGTTCCTTATCAACTTCTTCAACCCAAAAAGATGCCTATCACATCCTTTCCCTTCACCCGCGTCAGTAATGTATTTCACATGCGCCTCCAGCGCCCTCCTCAACAATTCCCGACACACATCCGCACTCACACTCGCATCAGCCATACCCTCGCAAAACGCCACCGACTCCTCCGACACTGTGCGACACGTCTCCGTCCTGCCTTCCTGGAACTTCCTTGTCGCAGCAGACTCATACGTCGGACGACTCTTCCCATAGAACTTGTGATAAGCCAACTGTATCACCATCTGCACATACGCATCCGGCGAACACCTCAACTTCTTCATCAACCCCTTCCCATAACCCTGGTAAGCCTCCACCTTCAACTCATGCTGCGCCAGAACCCCCACATGATCCGCGACCGCCTTCGCGATATCCCTCTGATTCGCCTCATCGAGCACGAATTTCAACGAAACGGGGTCCGGGATCTCTGACCTGACTTCCCCCGGAGATTCGAAATCGAGTTTGCTGTTGAAGATCCAATTCATCACCGTGTCGTTGAGACGATGCGTCGGCGTCCCATCCATCATGCTGTGCTCACCCGTGAAACCACTAGTTCCGTTCTCGTTGATGATGAATTGCAGCGGTTTGTCGAAAAAGCGATTCGTGCCATCGCCGTGCCAGTACTGCTTCGAGCGTTCGACGAGCGTTACGGGTGCCGCGTCGTCGAGGCAGACGAGGAAGGAAGCGGATTCAATAGTTTCGAGTGCGGTCTTGTTTGCTGGTGAAGTCTTGAGCAAGCGGTCTCGCATCGAGGTCCAGGCGTCTCTGTCTTCTGTTGTCAGGGCGCCGACCGCAGGCTGCTTGGAGGCGATCTGGTAGATGCGGGTGAATTGGTGTTCGAGTTCTTTGGATGAGAGTTGTTGCCCTCCCACAGTATGCTGGACTTTGTAAAAGCCATTCTTCCTCGCCACGACGATGTGCTCGTTGCCTTTTGCGGGAAACCTCTTCGGATAGTCTGCCCCTTCCGCAGGAATTCTACAGCAATTGAACATGTACTCGTACGAACTCATAGCCATGGGCAGCTTCTTCATATACTCCGGCTCCAACGTCCCCTCATCAACCTGCTTTTTGAACTCCAGGACCGCCGTGCTGATCGCTGCGGCCCTCTTCGCCGGATCCCTGCGCTTCCTGTCATCTCTATGACTGTAGAAGTAGCTCACGTAAGGAACGACGGGAGCCCTGTAACCCAGGTACGCGGCATGGTTCCACCACTCTGTCAACCAGTTCCTGATCTGAGGGTCTTCACGCCTCGCAAGCAGACGTTTCTGGAGTTCGTGGGCGAGGGAGTTGGGAGCGAGGAAGGCGTCGACGGCTTTGGCTGATCGAGCATATTCGGTCTCAGTAAGGAGAGGGCGCAGAGATTTCAAATATTTCTCAGCTGTCTCCTCGAGCGTGGGGATAGGCAGCTTGGGGAGGGAGTCCTCGAATCGGAGCATAGGCCCTTTACTCTGATCTTCTCTGAACCCTGCCGGAAGGGTACTTTGTTTCCTCCTCTGCTGCACCGGTGCCGCGGCCGCTGCGCAGGGTGCTCGTACCTGTTGACATCACAAGCGAAGTATCAGTGCTATTCCTCTCTTCATGTCTTGGACGAATGGCGCCGCATCCCTGTACCTACATGGCCATTGGCAGCGCCGAATCTCTGCCATGTTAGTCCGCGTGATCGCAGAGTCGAACATGTGACAGCCTGCGTTCGAGTGACCGCTGCGAACATTTTTACTGCGACAGAGACTTAGTCTTTGGGCAAGACATACAGACAATATTTCAACCACGGCATTGGCGCAAGACCCAGCGTCACATGGGAAATCGACGTCCAACTCCATGGTGTTCGTGTGAGTTCGGGCCGAGGTCGGATGAATGCAGTAGATCGTATGCATTGATTTCAACACGCTCAGGTCTAGATATACGTAAGCGCGCAGAGAGGCTGATCATACAAGCAAGGGATGGTATCTTCCATGTAACGCGGTTGAAAAGGCAGATGGACGCTAGTATTCGCATTTCTGAAAGGTAAATATACAAGAACGACAACGCACGCCCGTCTATGCTGTAGGAAATCCTGGAGCACTGAGAGCCTTGCCATCCACTTCACCCATCTTCGTCACGACCTGCTTACGGGTTCTCCTTCGCCCACTTCTCACCCTTCTCGATGTTGCCCTTCAGGTCCTTCAAGCACACGTCCAACAGGCTCTGTTCGTGGTCGGTGATCTGGCCCACGGGATTAATCTTCTCAACACCGTTCGGGCCAAGCTCAACCTGCGAGGCGAAGTAGGTGACGCCCTGGTCCTTGTACAGCGGAGAGTCAACAAAAGTCGGCTCGACGACACCCTTCTGGCCCTGCGCGGCTTTGAGAAGAGACTCCGCAAATCGTGCACCAGCCATAGCCATCGAAAGAGTAGCTGAGCCGGCGCCGCCTTTCGCCTGCACGACCTCGTCACCACCGAACTGGACGCGCTTGATGTAAGCGTCGCGCTGCTCGCCCTCGAGCGAGTAGCCGCTTTGGCTCAGAAGGGGGACGATGGTGGCACCAGAGTGTCCACCGACGACGGTAATGTTCTCGTTCGCGGGGTCAGTGTTCTTGAGCTGGGAGATGAAGCGAGAGGCGCGGACGACATCGAGGGTGGTGACACCGAAAAGACGCTTGGGGTTGTAGACGCCCTTGCTCTTGAAGACCTCAGCAGTGATGGGGACGGTGCTGTTGACGGGATTGGAGATGACGAGGATGTTGGCGTCGGGGCAGGAGTCGGCGGCGGCTTTGGCGAGGTCGCGGACGATCGAGGCGTTGGTGTTGAAGAGGTCTAGCTTAGTGTCAGCAAAAACAGCACAAGAGGATACTTGGAGTACAGACCATCACGGGTCATGCCCGGCTTCCTGGGCACACCGGCGGGGATGAGAACAATCTCAGCGCCCTTGAGACATTCACGAACGCCCTCTGGCGTTGGATCGTAGCCCTTGACCTGTATTTTGAATCCCATTTAGCCGTTGCGCTGCTATGCTTCCGTATCTTCCCGATCATCTTACATTGCTGTACGTGTTGATGTGCGAGATGTCGGCTGCAACACCTGGGCCGCCCTTGATGTCGTATAGAGCGAGCTCGCTCACGCGCGGGTTGAGCTTGAGCAGGAGGGAGAGCGGCTGACCGATACCCCCGGCGGCGCCGAGGACAGCGACCTTGGAGGCCTACAGCCATAGCATTGGCTTGTCAGTAATGCATCTCGACGATGCCAATGGGTTCAATGCAATCAGCAGCCTCGGCGATGGGCTGCTGGGTGTTGCTCACATTGGCAGCAGTCGCACTGAATGCGCGGCGCTGAGCAGCACCAAACACGGACTGCGTGACCTGACGGGCGGCGAACATGTTCGGGAGTGATGTTGTTGAGGTAATGGGTGTTCAATGGGGAGGCTGAGATGAACAAGGTCCGTGTAGCTGTTCTGTGATCCCTTCCAGTTATTACCCAGAAAAGCTGGGAAGCTCGGGCCTACTCTCGAGGGTCTCCTCTCCTCACACATCCTTCCCTTCCACCCACGGGACATATCTCTCCTTTGCCCCGGAAGCCGCATCTCGAAGGATGTGACGCCTCGTGGGCGTGGGCGTGCGCACATATACCAGGTTCGTATGTCAGGCCAGATTCTCTGCAAAAGCGAGGACATCTGAGGAACGCGAATCATGCCACGAGATGGTCGCACCGGACGGAATAGCGGACGAAGGTGACGTCGGAGGGCATAACTCAATGCCAGTTTATATATGTATATTTGCTTGCATCCCTACCGCTTTCCTGTCACAACTTCCTACCAATCAAGTCCAAACCACGCACTAATACAGGACGCTTCAACATGCCGGCCGACGTAGCCAATGATGTTCTCCTCGTTACCGGTGCGAGCGGCAAGCAGTCTTCACGCCTCATCCCACATCTGCTCAACCAAGGCTGGAAACACCTTCGCCTTCAGGTCCATTCCGATGCCTCCAAACAACGCCTGGAGCAGCTATACAAAGACCATCCAGACATTCAAGTCGTCCAGGGCGATCTGGCTTCGCAGCAGGACTGCCAAGCCTTAATCAAAGATGTCGCTGCCGTCTGGCTCATCGTCCCTGGCGTCAGCGGCAAAGAAAGCGATTGCGGAACCACCATCATGGACGCAGCCGTGACCCGCGGCAATGCCTGCAAGCACTTCGTCTTCAGCTCTGTGCTCCACCCAATCATCCGGAAGTTGATGAACCATGACAGCAAGCGATATATTGAGGAGTACCTCCTGGAGAGCGGACTACCCTTCACAGTGCTCCAGCCAAGCACGGTAATGGAAAATCTGCCAATTCAAAAGCTGCTGTCCGAGTCGGAGCCCGTCTACGATGCAATGTTCAGCTCCTCAACTCTCATGTCCTTCACCTCGCTCCGCGACTATGGCGAAGCAGCCGCAAATGTCTTGACGCAGCGCGAGAAGCACTACTACGCCACCTATGAGACCGTATCAACTTCCAGCCCGCTCACTTACGCTGATGGCATGAAAATGCTGAGCGAGGAGCTTGGGAAGGAGGTCAAGATCAGTGAGAAGACTATCGATGAAGGTGTCAGGGGGTTTAGCATGATGATGACAGGTGGGCATCCGGAGAAGGTCGGCTTTTCGCAGGCGCAGGCGGTCGGGCGGTTGCTCATGTACTATAATCAGAAGGGTTTGCTGGGTAGCTCGAATGTGCTTGAGATGCTGTTGGGGAGGAGGCCGTTAGAATATCGCGAGTGGTTGAAGTTGGAGATTGAGGAGAGTAACAAGCGGTAGATGATGAGTGCTAAAGGAATCATCTATGTCTTGCCCCCAGACAATAACTGATGCAGGTCATCTATCATCATATATACATACACACCATCCGACCATCAGATGCACTGCGGTTGGCTGGCTGACAGTCCTTACAACCCATGTCAGCACGTGCTGATCGCGTGGCAGGAGTCGCTGACCGACCCAGACATCTGTGCTAAGCTTTGTCCACCACACCTCTGCTACTAGTACGAGCATGAAACAAGTTCACGCACGCTGCACGGCACTCCCATGTTCTATTGAAAGCTGACCCGTCGTCTCCGCATGATGAGGCAGGTCGCAGACCAAGAAAATGACAAGGATCATATTACTGGCGATCTAGATACATGCGTGCTGCGCAACGTAATGTCCAGGTTCGAGCGTGCGGCTAGTGACATGTAGAGATTGCAGATGGTATGGTTGCTGACGGCAGATGGGCGGATGAGATCAGTCATAAAGGTAGGTTGCTTGCCGGGTAAGTGAAAGGTCTGCGGTTTGCAATTTTGATGTCTGCTGTTGGTTTCTACGAAGGATCTGATTGTGGAGTATTGAGTGCTCGAATCGAGTATGGCAGACAGAGTTGATCAACCGACAGCTCCAACGGAGTTTGACTTCCTCGTCGTCGGCGGTTTGTGTGAGCTTCTCCAGACCAATCCTGCTCCAGTCGACCATCGCAGGCGGCACCGCCGTCAACACAGTCGCTGGTCGTCTGGCAGAAGACGACCCAGACATCACCGTTGGTATCCTAGAAGCCGGGCCACTGCACACGCGCGATATCCCAGCCACCACGACGCCAGCTCGGGCATTCGAGCTCCGCAACAGTAAGTATGACTGGGGCTACAAAGCCACGATGCGAGCCCTCGCTACAAGCCCGAGCTTGCCAACATTGGACGACACGGTCCTCTAGACATCGAGATCAGCGATCTGGAGCCTGATTTGTCTGACTCCCGGGATAATCTCGAGAAAGCGTGGCAGTCGAAAGGCGGACGACGGACTGAGAACGTGTACGGTGGCGAGCAGCTCGGTCTCGTCAAGTGCATGAACACCATTCACAACGGTGTCCGTTCCACATCCGTCGCCTTCCTGGACGGCAAACCTAACATCACCGTCGTCGCGGACTTCCACGTCAAGAAGCTACTACTCAAAGACGGCGCAGCAGCCTACGGAGCCAAAGGCGAGAACAACTCCGGTGAAACAGTCCAGTATACAGCCAGAAAAGAGGTCATCCCCGCGGCAAGCGTCTTCGAGGATCCCAGAATCCTCATGTGGTCCGGCATCGGTGACAAAAAGCACCTGAGCGCCTTTGGCATCGAGACCGTCGTGGACTTTAAGCACGTTGGTCAAAATCTACTCGATCACCCCATCATGCCCCACGTCATCAGGTTAAAAGATGGTGTGGGACTGGACCAACATCCCCTCTACGACGATCCGGACAAACATCGCGCTCTGGAAATGTACGCCAAAGAGCGCAAAGGACCCTTCCACTCCGGCCTACTGGAGCTCGTCGGCTTCCCGCGAATTGACGCCCGTCTCGAGAAGTACGAAGCTTACCGCAAAGCCAAAGAAGCAAACGGTGGCCTCGACCCATTCGGCCCACGCAACCAGCCGCACTTCGAAGTCGACTTCGTGCCCGCAGTCGCGGACGCATTCCAATGGCATTTTCGCAACCGCCTTCCGGCAACTGGCTAACCATCATCGCCGACCTGCTCCGTCCCGTCAGCGAACCTGGCGAAGTCAGACTCCAGAGCAAAGACTGGAAGAAACAACCCTATATCAACCTCAATTTCTGCCAAAACGACCTCGATATCCTTGCCCTCCGTGAAGGCGTGAGACGTATCGACGACGTTATTCTTAATGGCGACGGTATGACAGATCTGGTGGGTGAAGACTACCCCTTCCCCATGCCACGGGAGGATGACGCGAAGATGGATCGCCAGATTCTGGAGAGGTTGCAGACGGGTTTGTGCGAGTGTGTTTCCGATTATCCCGGATTGTAGGATTCAGAATCCGGTATATATGGTTGCGGAGAAGGGCGCCGATTCAATTAAGATGGATCATCCCGAGGTATTTCGGGCCGGTGGGGAGGCGTGAGGAGGGTGGGTGTGTCTTGTTGTGCGGACTGTTGCATAGCTTTATGTCTAATCGAGATGCTGCTTTTAAGCATACCACCATACGCCGTGGCCATAGTTCGCGGCCGGTACGGCTAGTATACGTCTTCTCATCGGCATGACTCGTCGGAGCCCATTGCAGCGATCCTGTTTGCTACAAGGCCGTCCAGCATGTCCGTGTACGATGATCACGCTTCGCATTGTCTCTAGTCTGACGTTCTGCTGCGAACGCTCGAATCCAGGCGCGCGGCTGTGAGCTGACCCACGACGGCGGTCCAAATGTGCCGAGCCGAAGTCACCATGTCTCCGCTCACGTCCACGGGCCGTGTTCAAGCCCCAGATTGTCCTGATGACAAGCTCACAAATAGGCGTCGCAAGTGATGAGACTGCAACATATCCCTCGGACTACTTGTCGCTGTCTGCTACGCGATGTGCGCAATTCGACTGCTCATCCATGGATGGACTGTGGCCGGGTGGTGCCGATAAGTCAATCACGTACGCTCACTCGCCGAGGTCTTATAACAGTAGGTGGCAAGCGCTCGTCTCTGCATCGATCTTCTTCCTCTGGCGCAATCGACCTCTATTCTCCTTCGCAGCGTGCGCCCGTTCATTCACCGTGCAGCAAGTCTGGTACTTGCCATACATTCCTTCGTCGACCATAAAACATCCACCTGCAGCATATCTCAGTGACATCCTGGAATTCCAGGCATCTAACATGAAGCTCTCGTCTTCCATTCTCTATGCCTCTCTTGCGGCTGTCGCCGCAGCAGCGCCAGCCAACCGAAGCAGCAAGACCACCTGCGAGCAATGGGGCAAATTCGAATCAGACAAATACACCATCTACAACGACCTCTGGGCCAGGCCAACGGCGCTGGAAGTCAGTGTCTTTCGGTAGATCGTGTTGATAATGGCAGCGTGTCCTGGAGCACCAAGTGGTCTTGGACAGGTGGAAACTCCGTGGTGTAAAGTCCTACGCCAATGCGGCCGCCAACTTCGAGGACACCCAGATCTCGAACATCAAAAGCATCAAGGCGAAGTGGAAGTGGAGCTATAGCGGAACTTCGTTTACGGCGAATGTAGCCTGGGATATGTTTACTTCGTCGACAGGCGGTGACAGCAAAGAATATGAGATCATGGTCTGGGCTGCGGCACTGGGTGGCGCCGGTATGATGGCAGCCTCAAACACTCCGTGAAAACCAGCTCTGACAGATTGCAGGCCCAATTAGCAGCTCCTACAGCGCCACAGGCGCTGCGCAGCCCCTTGCGAACACGACGATCGAGGGCTGCAATTTCTGCGTTTACAAAGGCAGCAACGGAGCACAGACCGTCTTCTCATTCGTTCCGTCAAAAACTCTCACGAGTTACTCCCCTAATCTTCTCAAGTTCTTCAGCTACTTGATCAGCTCGCAAGGCTTCTCCACGTCCCAGTATCTCGTCGACATCGGTGCTGGCACTGAGGCGTAAGTCCTTCTGTGAAGATGTGAACGGATTTGTCGCAGTGCTAAGTTTCTCCTGCAGTTTCACAGGCACTGACGCTGTGTTCAAGACCATTTCGTACAGTGTGGACATCGTCACTGGCAGCGGATAGGTTCGGGCGTCGAGAAGCACTTCATAAAACTTCGCTCGTCGACTTCGACCTCGACGGTTGTCTTGCGTTCATCGGCCGCGGATACCGCCACCACTTCGTCCGCAACGACTCCGTCGACGGCAAACTCGGAATCGGGCTGTCGTCTATCCAAGATGCTTCTCATCACACATCATGGGGTACTCGAGTGTCCCGGCGCTGATCAGCACGTCTGCGCCTTACACGGGTGACTGTCAAGTGGAATATGTCTCTATTCAGAGCGGTTAAGAGGTCTCGCATGATGCTGCTGCTTATAACTTAGTCCATGATCAACCAGGCCCTGTACATATTTCTGTACTTGTTGAGATCTAATCCGTCCGACGCTCGTTTTTGTCCGCATTGTCGCGCAGCTCAACGAAGTCGACCAGCCGGTCAGCAGGAGGCTTGAGCGAGGTCGACCCAGCGCTCTTTGATCGCTCGTCAAGACATTGGAATGCAGCGATGAGCATCTCTGGCTTCCATAGGCTTCAGGCACGTCCAATGGTCAAAACGCTCAAGGAAATCTGAGCCAGGCCGAGTGCCATGGCAAGCCTTCGGCAAAGCACTGGCAAATTTTGATAAGGTTGCACTCTGCAAAACTGCCAATGCGACGTTTGCAGACCATAACTTCCAGGTATGGGATCCGACGACCCAAGGTGGACTTCCTCACTTAATCTTCCCTAGTCGACACGCGAGAGCGAAGATATTGTGCTTTGGACAGCTAGACCAGTTGTATTGTAAGCCGGGATCCTCCGGTCTCGAGTTGTGATAGACAATGAGGAAAGGCCTCATGCGGCTTAGCTATTTGCTGCCCATCTTATTGATATTTTCCCGAAGGCCTCGCAGGGCCTGGTCGACAATGAATCATGCTTTCTGCCTCTGCCTTTCGCGATGCGGGGTGTCGGGCTTGTGTTCGTGGGAGAAATTGGCCCGTCGGCGGAATGTCTCAACGCATACTCACAGATCTCAATGCGCATTTGACCATGCAGGTTACAGAATCCTGTGCGCAGTCTGTCGACCTTCATCATTGACAGCGTCGGTCTTGGTGCTCGCACCCGCTGTGTTCACTCCTGTCTACGTGATAGAGGGCCCACGCGCGTGACTACGCGGGTCCTTGTCGCCTGTTTGGTGGCATCGCAATGATGCCTGGCCCTATGTATGTCTGTGAGAGACTCGCAGAGCAGGAACAACGTGTGCACAACGCGTCCGGCAATCCTCGTGATCGGCCGGTACAGCCGACATGGTCACATCATATGGACGACACAATCCACACCTCGGAGTTCTGTCAGTCACATGAATGGCTGGCATATTGGCCACTGCATGGTCTGCAAGAGGAACGGCTTTTGCAGGAAGCACCAGCTTTGGCACAGACAAGACAACACCGGCGTTCCCAACAAGTGCTAATTGTGCAGGTAAAAAGCAGCGGCCCGTTCGGGCGTTCTTGCCGACACGCGGTACGGGACGCGATCACGCGAGCACGTGCAGTCGAGGAGCGTTCATGTTTTCGGCCTAGAGCCATGGGACGACGCGTATCGACCTGTTTACTCCGCTAGGAGGTATGAGCAACTCAGATCCACCCAATGCCGTAGCCACACCGGAGATAATTTACCTCGCCCAGCGCCTCGCATACCATGTCCAATTGACAAAGAATCTCTACTCTACGCAGTTGACCTACACATCGCTGCACGATCTGACCCCCAAGAGAGAGGCGGTCTGACCGAACATGCCGGGCGCGTCGAGGTCAACGTGTCTCACTGCTCGCGCGTGGTGGCGATAATAATGTCTGGCTCGTTACTCCTTTGACGGGAGACAATGATCAAAGTCAGTCTAGAGCTGGAGCGTTCGTCCTACGTGTAGCAAACGACGACTCGCTGCGTCCGAATCAGCTCCTGAACGAAGTCGGTGGCGAAGGAAAGGGGCTGGACGGAGCGTGAACTAAAGTTGCTAGAAAGTGGCGGCGATCGTGAGCTGCAGAAGGTGGCGGTCGAAATGGTGCCCGAATGACGCTGTAGGCTCTAGCGCTACATGAATCAGCATGAATGTACATGCGTTCGAGAAGAGTTGCGAGTCTTGGCACTTTCTTGGGACATTCAACACAGCATCCTGTTCGTGCTATTGTTTGTGCTGTCAGGGACCGTGTTGACGCGAGGAGTTGGAAGAGTCAAGAGCAAGAGGTGCCAGGTTCCGTCTTTAACGCCGATGATCTATTTTCCCAGCGGAACAGTGCACACGCCTCAACGGAGGAGCACATACACGCTGCGGTCGAGCGTTTGCATAACCACCACATGAAATGTCAGCAGAAATGCTGAGATCTGCACAGGCCAAGCTAGCGCTTGAATATCGACTGGCCGACGGTGACGCGCCTCACGATCCCCAATCCTCCAAATGCCACCAAGCATTTACCCCGAAACCCATACACCAGCCGGCTAGGACTTTGTCTTGTACCGGCACTGAAAGCCACTCAGCTTCTGGCTCCCGCATCGTTTGGCTCATATTTGGAGTATTGCTACTTACGCAAAGGTTTACCGTGAGTTCTTGCCCATGTGGGATCTCACAAGGACCAGGAGCGGTTCCGTAACTAGTTCTGTCGGGACATAACCAGTGGTAATGGTAACCGCTGGGGTCATTTGTGCATAAATTGTCCTGCACGTAGTAGCATGGTTGTAGTGCTGCTAGAGCGAGTGCGGCATATAGAGCGAGGGTGCTGAGTTCGGTGCGCATGGTGTTTGATGGCTGATTGTCATTGGGATATGGATGATTTGGGGGTGGAATTGGAGTGTCTAATTTATGTGTGCGCTGACAGCGTGTTTGGTAAGACTGGTAAGAGACGAGGCGAAGCGGCTGGGAGCAAGACGACGAAAACACAAGAAGACCAGCTGGCACCTTGGTATATATAGCAGTGGGGCAAACATCAAGATTGCAGAGCGACGTGATTGGGTAAGACCTTGGACAGCACCGGCACCACGACAAACCCGGAGCTCTGCTCAGGATCGTGCTCGCGATCCGCTCATAGCCACTGCCAAGCGCCTAATGGTCCGCGACTTACGGAGCCCGTGTCAGACGAAGCCGATAAGCCAGCGACATTGTCCCAGCTTTGGCGCTGGACAGGATTAGAAATATGCGTTGTTGGCTTGCGTGGGTGGCCATCTCCTGAAACAATATATATACGGCACTCCGAATGCCACACCTGTCAGATTGTAACAACTTTTCTGTGTGCTCACTTCCAGTCGTGCCGCAACCAACAGAATCAACAGTCGAAATGAAGACCACCACTCTTGCCATCCCGCTCCTCACCTGTCTTACCCAGGCAGTCTACGGCTGGACCGGGGTACGCTTTGTCTAATGATTGCATATACCAGTATTCTTACTGATAACGACGACGACAAGACATGCACAAATTCAGCAAGAGGGCTACACCCGAATGGAGTCTGCCAAAACAGTTTAGATCCCAAGACGTGGCAGCCATGCGCTCAGGTCAGCCCACCACCATGATTGCGCATTTCGTGGAGGCGCCGCGCGAATACTGATGCATGTGTCTACAGGCCTGGGCATGCAATGGAGAGTACGGTGCATGCTCTTCCGATGCAAATACTGGTAAGCCAAACGAGCATCTCGCTCGGTGTGCTCCGTGGTAGGTGTGACACGCGGTGTGAAGGAGTCCAGTGGAGGACTAGGGCGGTGGTGATGCTGGACGTCGCATCAGGATGCACCACGTAGTTGGCGTGTGAATACACAGAGATTTAGTCCAAATTCTCTCCTCAAGAGCCCTTCGTCACTATGAGCCATAGGGCGGCTCCGAACGGACTTGTGGTGATTGCAGAAGTGGGTCATATGCAGCCATCACATAAGCCGAAAATTCAATAGGATTTGAAATTCTTTCGAATTTATGGATCCAGCTTGAATGTGTTTGATGCTCGTCAGAGTCAACAGACCATTTTCACTCGAGGACCAGATCTCATCCGTGAATGGGCATGGTTGAATGCTGTTCCACAGGGTTGACTGCATGTTGACACGTCTCCGTGCTTCTTGCTGGGGTAGCAGAGATGATTGATAGAACCGTCAATTGCTCAACTGTCGACTTCAGCGTTGAATGATGGATATCCGTGAACGAACGGAGTGGTAGGTTGATCGATGCAGTCATAAGATAATGCAGGCGAAGTCGCTCCTGCCCGACTGGGAAAAGGCGAGCAGGAGCCGACGACGTCATGTCGATTCTGCACCTGCAATGGCGTTCTGGTGTTAAACTCTGTTTGGCGCGTTGACATGACTATGTGTTTATTCCAAGAAGTCAGATTTTTTCCAAACATTGCGCGCACCATCTAAGCCGGAAACGATGCCATGACGACTGTGCTTCCGCCCGACTCGCACACAGCTCGCCGTCTCGAGCATGCCACCGCCGAACACCTCCATCTCACCACTCACCGGGCTTTCATTGGGCCGATCCCAGAAGGTTGGTTTAAGAGCCACAGGAAGCAGTGGTATAAGCGCTATGTTTCCGGTGATGCCGGCCGGGCTCCCACGTTCACCGCTGCCCATCCGATAGCTTCGGTCGATGCTGCGCGGGGACGAGCAGATGAGCCGGCTGGGCCTGAGCAAGCTCCCCGACCGTCCAGCCAGAATGCCGAGACACAGCACACGCAAGAGATGCCCACAAGCACCACCAGTCTCTTGCGAGAGCAGCACCATCATAGTGTAGATGATAGCTCGCGCAGACGTGAGCAACCAGATATCATCCCAGATCAGGCTGATGGCGGACCACTGCGACAGCGACCCACAGATCGCATACGCATTGACCAAGTGGCTGGTGCTGCTGGGAAGGCTGCGAGAGCTGTGCCCAAGGTCAGATTCAGCGAGGCGACGAAGCACCAGCTCCGTTCTCGAGCTCAGCGCATAGCCGCCAAGGGCAATTTCCGCAACAGCAGGATCAAGGAAGGCGAGGTGCTCAAGGTAGATCGCATGCTGGTGCGCATTGACATCACACGACAAACTCTGGGTGCAGAGTTTGACGAGAAAGTCGCTGCCGGTACCGAAGCGAAGTCTCTGGATAAGTGGCGGGAGTTCATGATCGTATGCCGGAAGCACACCGAAGACGATGCCACGTCAATTCTGCAGCTCTACCAGACACGAGTCATTGCCATGACAGCCGAGAACGTGGGCAAAGCGAAGCACAAGCCAAAGGTTGAAATACTGCTCAGCCCTCAGCGAGCACGAGTCAACTTGTACTCAAGTTTGGACAAGACACTTTGCGTCTGGACCACGCAGAAGGGTCGGACAACGATATACTATTTGCGTCCGCTCTCGGCTGCGACGAGCGTCGAGTGGTACTCTCTTTTAAGGTCTGCCTTGGGCTCAAAGAGAGCTCAGACATTGCAGATCAACGTACCGGATCTAAGTGTCACTCTTCGGCTGGATGATCCTTTCAAGACATTGGAATCATCAGAGGCCATCGGAAAGGCTGTAGAGGGAGATGTAAATGCTCTTGTCGCTCTAGGCAATGATGAACAAGGTGTAGCTGGTGCCATCGTCACTCGCTGTATTGACATGCTCAAGGAGACGCCAGAATGGGCGGACGTGCTCAAAGCGTGGTCTCAGTGTGGCCGCATTGGTTTGGCATGGAAGCGATATGATAGATTGGAATGGGTATATGGAGCCGTGGAGCAGAAGATGCACGGCACCGTTGCCATGCAAAAGACGCACGATCTGGAGCTGAGGTCAAAGAATCATTATCCAGTGGTAGTCAAGACGCACAAAGGCGAGAGCTTGATCGAGCCGCCACCGGTCGAAGGGTTCCTAATTCGGCTCACGAGTCAAAAAGGCCAGGATCGCAGGCTGGCAAAGATGCTGTACAAGCGTCTGTACTTCACTACATCGAATCGATACCTTTTGTTCCTCAGACCAGCCCGGGCAACACCACCAGCTCCCCCGAAATTGAGAGCACAGGGCGGTAATAACGTGCCGTCGAGTAAGCAACTCGCCGACCAAGTGCCACTTACTTACGATGTCGAGCCATACCCGCTGGACGAAACCAAGCGCATCAGCTGGCTTGACACCGAAAGCGCGAGGCCCGTTCTTGACCAGAAGCAGTTCGATGCACAGGCTGCTGCGGAGGCAGATCGTAATGTCAGGATGCTGCTTAGTTGTGATGGCTTCATCGATCTGTGCGATGTCAGACGCGTGCGTAAGATGCATCGTGGTGCAACGCCTGCAGACGAGCTTATCGGCGAGGGCTCGGATGTTGACTTCGAACTATTCGAAAGTGTCCGCCAGCAGGACAGCAGACAAGATGATGGCGCAACTAAGGAGGTGGACGATGACCGTACGTTTGAGCTACTCATGAATAACGATCTGGTGGTCAGGCTGCAGGCATATAACAGGGAGGCGAAGAAGGAATGGATGTGGCGTCTTCGCGATTTGGTTCGATACTGGAAGCATCGAGCCAAGGAAGACATGGACCTATTCAAATGCGTCCGTCAACAGAATCTGGAAGCACTGCAAATTGATGAGCGTGCAGAAGCGATGGTAGGCAGCTTTGCGTACAAGTGGGAAGTCAATCAGTCATACGCCAGCGCGATGCTCTACAACATGTGCGGTATAGCCCAATGTCGCACCATCCATCTCTCAGGCACTCTCTTCCGCAAGCCGCGCAGACACACGACTTTTGAGCGTTGTCACGTCATTTTGTCACATGGCCACCTGCTCGTGTTCCAAGAGACACTGCGCTCGCGATCCGGAAAGCAGGTCCCACACATTCATCATGAACGCATCGCCTCCATCGACCTTCACGGCTCGTACCTTTACTCCGGTCTTCTCACGGAGAACGACCTGCTCTACCAGAATCGCACTTTCGACTCCAACCAGCCCGGCCACCACGCATTGCCTCGCGTCTACCTCGAGGATCAGTGGACCTCGACGGACGAAGACGCTATGACCACGTTTGTCATTTGGCATGCCAAGTCGAAGTCGTGGTTCCGTTCGTCGCAATTCGTGGACGATGCTAGGGCGCGGGAAGAGGCAGGCGAGCGAGAAAATGAGGGTCAGGGCAGGATCAAGAAGAGGCTGACCAGAGTGAGCCAGCTGGGTGCGACCGGCAGAAGTGTGGTGTTCAAGGCGAGGAGCCGTGCGGAGAGGGATCATTGGGTTATGGGAATCCAGGTCGAGATTGAGCGGTTGGCCGCGATGGAGGCGGCGGGTGGCAAAGAGGAGGTGAGGCTGGTTGGCGATACCAGCGACACGAAGTAGTGTCGCGGAATGAGCCACTGAGGCCCGTTGCGTGTCAGAGCAGTTTGGCTCCTAGCGATGGAGACCTGGTCTGAATTAATGATTGCGGAATAGATACCCGGCATCTGACGCCAGTGTGCGTTCGCAGTTTTAGAGCTTGCATCGGGCTTGCCCAGGAAAACGCATGATTAGCACAGGCGTGCTATACCTTCTAGCGAGTTGGCGATATCATCGCATCAACGAGTATAGTCTCAAGTTGCACGATCACACCAAAATGCTCATCATAGCCCAGCTTGGCACAGCTTTTGCCAATACAGTACGCGCCACCCGAGGACCACCTTGATGGTGCGTCTCGACTTCATGTCGTCCTCATTTTTCCTCATCTACTCGCCACTGCATCTCATTCTACCATTCCCCGGTTCGCATGCTATTGCACCGCCTTCTGCTCGCACCCGGGAAACGCATCACACCAGCTCGGCCTGTTGCGCGTGAATATCTCCTGCACGGGCTTGTTGTGCATCTCGACTTCGGCCGGGTCGTCGAGGGTGCCGGTTTTGAAGATTGTGAGGCCGGCCATGGCTTCAGCGTGCACGCTCATGATGGTGCCGCAGGTGTTGCAGACTAAGGATCATGCATTAGTGGGAGGGGAACAAAGTGAGGTACATGAGGTGGTGAGGCAGGGGAGACGTGCTGTTGTAAGTGACGTTCTGGCCGGATTCGCCTTTGCGGGACCAGCTTTTGTGGGTGCCGGAGGTTTTGGTGTACTGCTCTCGTTGTCAGTATTCCGGACTCGCAAGGGGATGGAATGATCGATTGAGACTTACGTTGTCGGTCTTCACCAGGGTATTCAAGCTGCCATTTTGACCGGCTGTCTTGGTGCATGGGATGCAGTGGCAGATGGCCTTTCGAATGTTCGTCAGCTCTCTTCGTCCACGTGGCCATATAACCCTCATATGGCTTACCACTGCGACCGGCTCGCCCGAGTACTCATGCTTGTATTCGCCGCAGTTGCAACTTCCTTTCGCCATGGCTGTGGATGAGGGTCTGAAAGCCTGGCTGTGATGTGCAGCCTCTCAAGTCAATGCAATGGCGGCTCGGAGGGACTACAGTCCCTGAAAATGATTGAGTGGCATGAGACGGGTTTGATAGCGACAATTTGCGATGCCACTTGGCTCGTCCAAGGGCGATGCGACTGCATGAGTGGGACCCTGTGACGTACAGAGAAAAAAAGCAGATATTGAGTTGCAATATCTATTCCAGCATCAGACTGCATCTGTCTATGTCTACGTTTCGAAAAGTTTGTCTTGCATCTCATCAATAGGTCACAAAGATCGGAGGAGAAGATTGCTGGCGTCTGCGTCCGCGGGGTCCGGCGCCGCTGCCACCCTATGTTGCTTCTACGGATGGAAGACCACCACTACCATTGGCCCGAATTGCTCGGTTTTCCACAAACTGCTGACTTAAGGCAACATGGCTTTCAGACAGGGTGGCTGGCCATTCGATCCCATTCATCCTGAACGAATAGCTGACATCGTCCTTGACAGGTCTACACCGTGCTTGGAACGTTACAAAGCCATTGTTCTCGAGCCTTGACGCTCTGCGTAGTCGAATCAATTCGAGGCGAAGACCGCCTATCGCGCTCCAACGATCGAGAAAGTCACAAACAGAGCTTCGCTCGGGACGTTCCCCCGGATGATTTATCGAAGTGAGACAGCGACGAGTGACACACAGCTTGGCTCTTGAGCTGAGACAACTCTTGACTCATCGATTCAGACATACCACACAAAGGCAACAAAGCCATAAGGGCCAAGCACCATGCCGATGACCCTCGGACGCAACCTGTGGCCAACTACAATGCAACCAATTACCAGGCGCTGCCGAATGTGCTTCGTGATGGCCATGTTGCCCTGCTCCCGGTGATTCTGGTTGAGCTCGCAAGGGGCATCGTGAATCCGCCGACGGGCCAGGATGCGGGGCTTGTGACGCAGGCCGTCGATCATGTACTGGCGACTAACAACACCACTGCCACTGTGGATGAGATTCCCAACATGGTGGCTGCTCAGGGCTTCGCCTTGCCTACTGAGGCTAACGGACTGCTTGGCACCAGTTGGCCCGACAGCAGTTGCGGGCAGCAATCCCGGTTCTCCTGCCGGAGGTGGTATTAGAGCACGACGAGGCAAGTGGTGGACTTGGGCGTATTTGAACAGTGTTGGTCATTGGTGAAAGATCGCGAGATGCACAGGCGTGGTTGTTGTTGCAAGTATCTTCTTGATCCGTTTTGGAATGTCGCAGTTGAGCATCCCTGAGCTCCTGAGAACGGCATAGGAGGCAGGTATTGTTGTTGACAAGGCTTGCAGCAGGGTGTTACGTAGCTGCTGAGCGCTACATAGAGTATTGTTTGTGGAATTGTGCACGGGAACCAATAGTGCAGCCTGTTCCAAACACTTTGATCTGATGATGGTGAATGATAAGTGTTCGGCCTGGAGTCTGCCACACGTAGAATGATGCGGATCTCAATACAGGTCTCTCTAAGACGAAAGTCCCCTTCCCATATGCCCCTCAACAACCGAGAGCTTGAGTAATCCACCGGCAGCTTTGAGAGCACCGCTCTCTGCTGTCTAGTCTGGACAAGATCGCAGTCCAGACATACTGGACAAAGGTAACAAGACAAAGCCATTCAAGAGGGCAAGCTTGCAAACACTATCCCCCTTTCAGTGCCTGACGACCTATTAGCCTGAGCCACATCCCATGCGTCTCCCGCGCGCCTCCCATGCTCCCACTTCATAGTTTCTCTTGGATCTCCACATGGCAGCGAAGTCGACACAATTCGACTTCGCTGCCATGTAAAGGAGTATGTGCGGCCAGGGCCAGGCTGCGGTGAACGGCCGTCACCGCGACAACGAATATTCACCATGCATTTACAGTATACGCGAAACGCGCAGTTTCTTCACGTTTCGGACAACACCATCTCGATCAATGCATTGTTTCCCATCTCATATATTTCTCGGCGTCAGTCTTTCTCGCAGTATCATGATAGCTCTACCTCTCTCGCTTTGCAACTGCATCTGAGAACACTTTCTGCCGCAAGTCACAGGTCTTGTTCTTCCAACCAGCATCGTCGAACCGCATGAACACACCACCCACACCGGAGAGCTCCGATATGGCTCCGTACGATTCACAACCGCGCCGGCGCAGGACGCCTGAGAGCCGAGACAACACGCCCAATACTGAGGATTGGGAGGCGGAGAGACATCACCATTTCCAGAAGGTCAACGATAATACGGTCCAGTTTACTGTAGAATTCGACGACGTCGATACTGACACGAGTGCAGAGCTTTCCACTCATGGGGTTGCCACTGGCTACGGCGGCATCCCAATCATTGGGCAAGACCAGCTCCTTGCACATGCATTTCATCCCGACGACCGCATGCATGTCTACAACCAGCCACAAGAGGTTGTTCCGATGCAAAATGGCCTGAGCATTTTCGCTGCTGAGGCTGAGATGTTTGGCTCCACACCGCGCGGTCTCCACATGTTCTCTGCTGCACAGCCGCTCGTCGATGACGAAGACTTGACCCAGGCACCAGAAGCACCAGAGAATGAGGCCTTCGCCCATCGCGAGACCACAGCAGCCTCCGAGGACGAGTGGAGCATGCGGTCCAACGATCAAGACGATCCTGAAAGGGAGTACGAGTACAAATTCGAATTCGACGGTGAGGCTTCGCGACCCGACCTCCAGCAGCGTCAAGCGTTGCAGGCTCAGGTGCAACCGCCACCCCAATACGACCACCAGCACCATGCCACACAGGTGCAGCACCGATCAGTTCAGGTCCAGACGAATGCAGAAATGCAGGTCCCGAACGCGCACGCTGGGCCTCACATCCACGTCCGGGCCAATGGTCACGCGGTCCTGATCATGCCGGGACCGCTCCCTCCACAAGCGCAGCCCATGGTGCCACCTCTGCCACAGCCGCAGCAGCCTATCAACCAGGCTCCGCAGAACCATGCTCCTGCGCCCGTGCAGCCCACGCTTCCGTCCCAACAGCGACAGGCACACGTCAATCAGCCTCCGCAGAATCAAGCTCCTACGCCACTGCAGCCGATGCTCCCACCTCCGCAACAACCACAGTTGCCGCCCCACCTCGGTCCGCCAAACCCAGCACCCGCGCGTGCACCACAGCTCAGGTTCGGTCCAGGAGCGAACGCTCGCCTGCCACAAGTGGCGATGGGCGCCATCGAGCGCACCACCTGGTTCCCGAACCACTCCATGTGGGGCGGCGTCATCATGCGGGAGGTCCGCAACAGCTGGGAGTACAACCACATCGCGGCCGCCGAGCTCCACCCTCGAGGCCTGCTCAACTCAGCCAACCTTGCGCTCCGGACCACGTCCATGAGATGGCGGTCCAGCAAGGGCGGGGCAGAGTACTTCCACGATCCGGGCTGCCAGCCCATGCGCATGCTGCAGAAGAGGGACCCGCGCATGACTCCGGTCACGAACTACAGCATGAGCATTTACCGACCACCGGGCAGTATCGCGGGGAGGAGCCAGAATCTCTATTCGCCGAGGTTGGTTGATTTGGTGCAAGGCGTGACGAGGGCGCCGACGGGGCAGGATGCAGGGGTGGTCACCAAGGCGATCAGGTGGGCGGTCATCAACAATGACCAGACGCTGACGGTCGATGACATTCCGGCTATGGTCCAGCGGCATCACTTGACGATGCCCCCGGAGGCGAACACTGCCCAATGGGACCAGAATGCCCGGTTGCGATTCAGGGCGGCGGTTCCTCGGGCGATCCTGCCTTGAGCAGGTTCTGGTAGAGTCATCGTTGGGTGGCAAGGATTGGCGTTGTTATTCTGGCGATCATGGCGTTCATTGTTGGCGAACGTATGAGTGTGTTGTTTTCTGTATGATTGATTTCGAGTCTGGCATGCTGATGGCTTAGCAGGTCAAGGGGTTCATGTACAGCATACTATCATAGTTGCCTCGCTACGAATTGAGGCTTCTGTATAACCTTGATGACAGCAGAATGCTTTCAACCCCTTCGTTGCAGCCGAGTCTGTCGAAGATCGATATAATCCTGCTCGAAACGATTCGTCTCTCATGGTCGACCAAGGTTCGCGAAATGTAGCATGCCTCACGATCAGGATTGCGCACTTGCGCGTCGTAAAGAGCAGCCTCGCCTGCCGACCCGTTGAGCTAGCCCAAAACTGCCACTTACCAGCCCATCTCGACCATGAAGTTCCAGTACAGCGGCATGTTGACGTTGGTCGGATTGGGCTGAAGCATATACTACGAATTCAGATCAGGAATGCTCTCGCAATATTGTCTCGCTCCCAAAAAAAGCATGAGTTTCCCATGACCAAACTTACCCCAGCACACCCATTACTCCCGTACCCACCAGTGATGGAGCAGTCATCGTCGTCCACCAGATCCATGAACGCGCCGGCGAGTCTGTCCGGAGTGAAGGTAATCTCCGACAGCTGACAGTTCGGCTCGTTGATGAAGACGACAGCGGCGAAGATCAGGTTGCCAGCAGCGCCGTTCGGGTCGGTGTAGTTGAAGGTGTTGAGAGTGGTCTCGGACATTGAGTAGGTGGCCATGACGAGTGGGCTGTCGGGCTGAGAGGCAGCGGCGATGCCTTCGTAGATGGTGTTCCAGTTGAGGTTGATGACGTCCTGCCAGAGTCAGTTGGCCCTCGATTGTGTCATGTCTTGGTGCGTAGGCGGGAGACTCGAGGCGAGTGGAGGGAGGGAATGTGGCAGACGGGAATCAGAGAGAACGTATGACTTACGCCGAGGTCTTCGAGGGTGAAGCATGTGATGTCTTGGAGGAATATGCCGTCCTTGGCAAAGGCAGTGAGGAGCACGGTGGCCAGGAAGGCGAAGAGGATGTTTGCGAAGGCCATCGTGTGCATGTAGGATGCGGCAGACGTGGTCTGGTGGGCAATTGCTGATGGCGACGAAGACGTTGTTGTGCAGAAGTATCGAAAGCGAAATGGCAGGTGCGGTCACGGGTGTGGTGCTTTCATGTCAGAAGCCGGCACGATCGCACGTGCTCGTCCAAAATCCTTCATGTTCGCATTACAGTGCATGTGCCCAACTCCCACGACTCCTTGCAGCCAGATGGTTCGGACTGAAACCAAACCGCAGGATCGTGATCGTGGTTTCCAACGAGGTAGTGACCATGAGAGCAACGCGTAAGCGGCATTGACAGGCTCAGTGTCGACACTCGTGGCGCAAAAGGACCACCATCACCACCATCACCACCATCACCACCATCACCACCATCACCACCATCACCACCATCACCACCATCACCACCATCACCGCCATCACCGCCATCACCACCATCACCGCCATCAGACGACCTCAATGTACGGACCAAGTCAGCACTCGAGACTTTGCGCTGGCACCGACGCAAAAACGTCCCCCAAGAACCAGTTTACTTCGTAGGAACCCATCGCCCCGACGACTTCGGAGCCGTGTCGGATCGGGGACGAGTTAGCTTGATCGTTCTGGCTTTGAGATGGAACATGTAGTTGAGTTCTAGTCGTTTCGAAGATGCGCCGGGGGCTTCCCGTGCGGCTGGATGGTCGCGGGTTCGAATCGCCAGATGCATTTGTTGTCAGGCCAGCCACTCTGCCCAGCGTCGTGGAGGACCTGGTAGTTCCGTGTCCATCACAGCCCTCTCACATCCCCATCCATTCACAGGAGGCAAGCCGAAGTACTCTGAGCATGACACCACGAACTCTTACATATCACCGGGTAGCTCAAGCTGGAGATGCAGCAAGCGCATCTCACGCAAGTGCTGTTCCTGACGGTGTTTTGGCAGCACATGGATGTTGCCGCTGACTGTGCATGAGAACGCATGCGACTGGCAACAAGGCACGGCTGAGGCAGACAGTCTGTTGCCCGAGGCATGAATCATGACCCTACCTCGGCTTAAGACTACTCCGCGCTCGCTACCACATGCCATCATATCCTCTGCCTCCACTCCCGGTCGAGCAGGCCACTCACACCGCCGAGATGGTCACGTCCATACGAAACAGCCTACTCCGGCACACCACCACCGGCCTCCGCCAAACCGCCCGCCCGCCTCTCCCTCGGCTCTTCCGAAACGCTGCCATCCAACGACTCCTCTCTACCCTCGCCGTCCTCGAACAACGAGAAGGCAAACTCAACGTCAGCTCGCTCGCCTCCATCTCCGCGGCTCAGAAACTCGGCGGCAGTGTCCACGGCTTTGTCGCTGGAAGCAATGGCAAGACGATTGCAGAGGAAGCCGCAAAGGTCGAAGGCTTGGAGAAGGTCATCTTTGTCGACAATGCTGCGTACGACAAGGGGCTGCCGGAGAACTACGCACCGCTGCTGGTGGAGAACATCAGAAAGGGAGGGTACACGCATGTGTTGGCGGGCCACTCGGCGTTTGGGAAGAACTTGATGCCGAGAGTGAGTGCGCTGTTGGATGTGCAGCAGATTTCGGATATCACAGAGGTGCACGGTGAAGATACATTTGTCAGGCCGATATATGCCGGAAATGCGATTTTGACCGTGAAATCGGAGGACTCGCCGAAGGTGGTGACGGTGCGAGGGACCGCGTTCCCGGCGGGTGTTGCGGAGGGCGGCAAGGCGACTGTGGAGGAAGGTGTGGATCCCAAGGCGGAGTGTCCGACCAAATGGGTGTCGGAAGATCTGGCGAAGAGCGATCGGCCTGATCTTGCGACGGCTGAGAAGGTTGTGTCTGGTGGACGAGGCCTGAAGTCGAAAGAGGAGTTCGACCGTGTCATCCCGCCTCTTGCCGACGCTTTGGGTGCTGCTATCGGGGCGAGTAGGGCGGCCGTTGATTCTGGTTTTGCGGACAATAGTTTGCAGGTTGGTCAGACGGGAAAGAATGTGGCCCCGCAGTTGTATCTCTGCGCGGGCATTAGTGGAGCTATTCAGCATTTGGCAGGCATGAAGGACAGTAAGGTCATTGCGGCGATCAACAAGGATGCGGACGCGCCGATATTCCAGGTGGCGGATGTTGGGTTGGTTGGAGATTTGTTTGAGAAGGTACCGGAGTTGACAGAGAAGCTCAAGACCCTATAGGCATGCTTGGAGTTTTGATGAGGTCTGGCGCGTGGCGGCAGCATAGCAGCAAGGCATGTGAGATGTTACCAATGACAGGATCTGTATCTGCGGTCGGCTTCGTGCCGAAACGTTGAAGCACAACGGTGTTGGTTGCGACTTGTGATCCCGCACACGAACAATGCAAGCTGCTGCGATTGTGCTATGGCAGCATTCAATTCCCAGTGCGCGGATGCTTGTCCAGCCAACCATCAAGCATCATTCGTCTCCGGGACCCATTCCACTACTTTCAGTTGGACGAACCCTGGACAACACGGTTCATTTGCACGAAGGCCTTTGCTGCTCATCATCAGCTGAATAGATAGGTCCTCGACGCGTCTCTGCCGTGCGATCGCCTGTCGGAGCATCAGCAATACCTGCATGCGCCCTCGGGGGCTTTCTGAGAAGTCAGGCGAAGCCACACGGCGCATCCTTTTCGAGGCTCATGACTATATTGTTACAAGCATGCGACTACTGCATGCGCATTGTGGCCCTCCACAGCACATGCACCCACCCAATTCGAGCCTTCTTGGTCATGGCTGTCTTGACACATCGTATCGGGGTTTTGCTCTCCTTAAGCCCGTCTGGTTTGACCGACATCTGTTTCAAGAACATCGCTATACAACATAGATTATACACCACAGACACCCTGCCCAGCGCACGCTGCAGCCTCATCATGGAGACTTCTTTCAGGACGCTGCCTCCTGCCCCTATCTTCTCCGTGATGTTCTTCTCGAACTTGCGGATATGCAGAAAGGATGTCGCTCCATCGACGAGCGACAAGATTGTCACGATCCAGGGAGACTTCTCTGGATACAGCTCCTCGATCGACGACACAGCCACGGCATACCTTGAACAGAACTCGACGCTGCTCGACGAGAGATGTTACAGCGTCAAGACAAACCAAGGACTGGGCGCACCTTCTCCACGGAGCTCACACGCCCCTTGGCCGAGTCATCGCAGCATGCCGCAAGCCAACATTGAGATGCATGGGCAGGTCGTTCATTCGGCCAAGGCTTCGATCTGACTCGGCGATACCAAGCGCGGTTAGTATCGCCCCAACTGTGACCCATTACACCGAGAAGGGTTAGCTGCTGGCTTGCATGCATGATACAGTCAATGCTCTGTATCTATTTCCGGACAGCGCAGAATGCTCAAATGCAGAGGATGACTTCGTGGAATCGTGTGCGCGCACAAATACGTGAGTTGGGTATTGATAAGTGGATTCTCCCCGCGCCGCCAGACACGGCTCTACCTGGGCAGTCGACTCGCGGTTACACTGATGCCCAAGCCGACGGCAGGACGACATGGGAGATGGTGCAGAAGCTCCTTTGCGTGAACAAATTGGGAGTGAGGCCGCCGAGATGGTGGAGTCTGATGGGAAAGGAGTTTCCGTGTCTAAGCCTCAATAGCTCGGGCGAAAGCTTCTTGTTGCGGCTGTAGCGTAGCGCATGGTACTTTCCGAGAGTATTTTGCGAGCATTCAGACATGGGTGATACTTTGCTTGTAGGTGGGCGGCAGCCCATGTATTGCTGGTGGACAAGTACGAATGCTCGGACAAAGGCAGCATTATGGTGGACAGCTAGTAGTGCGACGCACACAGCGTGGGAACCGCTGTAGATGCACATGCGGAGTGTGAGTAATGCTGTCGATGCGTGAAGTTTGCGTATGGCGACGAAGTGGTGTCTTGGGTATCGCATGGAGAACTCTGCTAAACGCTTATGCATGCTCTCTCGGAGATACCCGTAGCGCGCCTCGAACGCGCCTCGAAACTAAGACGCGTTTTCTCTTCTCACTCCGCACCTCTACTTCGACTATCGCACATCATACCAACCCCACAAACACCAAGACAGTTCACTCATCCCCTTGCACCGACCTAATACAGATCATAAGAACCCACTAGGTCTTGCGCTCGCCATGAGCGGCATCCAGCTTCGCGATGAAGCGGTGCGTGACCGCGTTCGCGCTGCGCAGGAGTTCCTCGATCCCAGTAAGACTTGCAAACGCAATAGGAAGGCACGCAGCAGCTGACCAAGCCCAGATGATCCTCGCGCTCGAAGCTACCGCGCCGACATCCTGCTCATGCTTAATCGCGGCCTGCGACGACTGATAGTGAGCATCGATGAGATCCGATCTCACAGCAGAGAACTTGCAGATGGCCTCCTCAACCAGCCATTCGACCTCTCGCAGGCGTTCGATCGAGCTCTGAAGGATGTCGTGAACACTCTCGGCAACCGCCCAGCGCATGAGGTCGCGGAAGAGACAATGTACTACTGCGCGTACGTGGGCAGCTTCGGAGAATTTGCGTGCAATCCCCGAACTCTCTCCTCGCAGTATTTGAACCACATGGTGTCGTTGGAGGGCATAGTCACAAAATGCTCGCTTGTCCGGCCAAAGGTAGTCAAAAGTGTGCATTACAACGAGAACAAGTCGACCTTCCACTTCCGGGAGTACAGAGATCAGACCATGACTGCCAATGGCGCAGCGAGCACTTCTGTGTATCCAACTCAGGATGACGAGGGAAATCCACTGGTCACAGAGTACGGTCACTGCACATATAGAGATCACCAAACCATTTCGATACAAGAGATGCCGGAGCGAGCACCTGCCGGTCAGCTGCCGCGTGGCGTGGACGTGATTATGGACGACGATATGGTGGACAGAGTCAAACCTGGTGACAGAATACAGCTGGTTGGTATTTACCGATCTCTGGGCAACAGAAATGCTGGACAGGGCAGCTCTACGTTCAAAACCTTGATTCTGGCAAACAATGTTATTTTGCTGTCTTCAAAATCTGGAGGCGGCATCGCGCAAGCCACGATTACAGACACCGACATCAGAAATATAAACAAGATCTCGAAGCAGCGACGAGTATTTGACCTGCTATCGCAGTCGCTTGCGCCAAGTATCTACGGCCATGACTACATCAAGAAGGCTATTCTACTCATGCTTCTGGGTGGTATGGAGAAGAATCTGGATAACGGCACACACTTGCGTGGAGACATCAACATCCTCATGGTGGGCGATCCATCGACTGCAAAGTCGCAGCTCCTGCGATTCGTGCTCAACACTGCACCACTTGCCATTGCTACAACTGGACGAGGCTCTTCCGGCGTCGGTCTAACAGCTGCGGTGACCTCGGACAAAGAGACTGGCGAAAGGCGTCTGGAAGCTGGTGCAATGGTTCTAGGTGACAGAGGTGTCGTCTGTATCGATGAGTTCGACAAGATGTCCGATGTTGATCGTGTCGCCATCCACGAAGTCATGGAGCAGCAGACTGTCACTATTGCTAAGGCAGGCATCCACACATCTCTCAATGCGCGCTGCTCAGTCATTGCGGCCGCAAATCCGATATACGGCCAGTACGACATTCACAAGGACCCGCATCGCAACATCGCCCTGCCGGACTCGCTGCTGTCGCGTTTCGACTTGCTTTTCGTCGTCACAGATGACATCGAAGATGTGCGCGACCGACAAGTCTCCGAGCATGTTCTCCGCATGCACAGGTACCGCCAGCCAGGCACTGAGGAGGGTGCGCCGGTCCGCGAGCAGCCGAACCAGACTCTTGGTGTTGGTCTCGAAGACGAAGCGGATGCCAACAAGCCATCTGAAGTCTACGAGAAGTTCAACGTCATGCTCCACGCGGGTGTGACGGTCACGGTTGGCCGTGGCGCGAACAGGAGAGTGGAGGTGCTGAGCATCCCGTTCATCAAGAAGTACATCCAGTACGCCAAATCGCGCATGAAGCCTATCTTGACCAAAGGCGCCGCGGACCATATTGTCGCTGCCTACTCGGCACTGCGAAACGACGAGATGGAAGGCAACCAGCGCAAAACCTCGCCCATGACTGCTCGTACCCTGGAGACGCTCATTCGTCTTGCATCTGCGCATGCCAAGGCGCGCCTGAGCCAAAGAGTCGAGGAGAAGGACGCAGAAGTGGCAGAAGGTATTCTGCGCTTCGCACTCTTCAAAGAAATCGTCGAAGACGAGCGCCGACGCCGCAAGCGTGCTCGACGCAGTCCAGATGTAGATGGCATGGACACAGACGGCGATTCCTCTTCCGACGACGACGAGGGTGGCGATGATGGCGCTTATCGTTTGGGCGCTCACAGACGATCTGCTCCTCGCACTCCTGGCGGGCGAAGACAGAGACAGCCGAATGGTCAGGCATCCAGCAACGGTGCTGCGAATGTTGGCGCCGAGCAAGAACCAGAAGAGGAAGAGGAAGATCTTTACAACTCAACACCCGCTGGCACTCGGCGCACGAACGGCATCACATCTCAACAAAATGGCACCTCGCAAGAAAATTCTCAAATCTCCATGGCTTCCTCACGGCCTGCCTCACAGCTCCTACAAGACGAATCACAATCGCAAGAACAGCCAGACGACGCGCCTATCTCGTCGCAGCGTCTGACGGCTTTCCAGACCGCGTTGGGTCAGCTTATCGACGGTCCGCTATTTGCCAACGACGCGGCGGATGTGGAGCCTTTGGTTGCAGCGGTGAATGCGAGGCTGAGGCAGGGGACGGAGAAGTTTGGGGAGGCGGAGGCCGGGAAGGCGCTGGAGGAGTTGCACAGAAGGAATAGAATTATGTTGAGTGGGGGAATTGTGTACAAGATTTAGATGTGTTTGAATGTCTTGGGAGTATTATGGTGGATTACGCGTGGAGTCTGGGTGCGAATGTGGATGCACAGGATCGCGTGGTGTTTGCATGTATGATGAATGTGTGCGACACGAGTAGCGAGCGCGAACCATGATTCCGAGCCTTCATCCCGTCTACTGGGCTCCAGGTCATCTTGTTTGTCTCATGGCTCGTCATATATTTCTTGTATAGAGAAGCATGTCCAGTGTGCATATTTCATAACACTGGACCTTACCTAGCCAGGATATGATGGCATTGCCGCAAAGTAAACCTTATCCGCAGTAACACCGACGTCGATCATTTTATTACGGCATATCAAGCATGTTGATCTTGTTTCCGTCGAGCCCTTCGGAGAGCTTTTGGACGGGACCAGGACGTTCAGGCGACTCCATGTCGAGACATCGTTGTTGACAATGCTCGCCCGCCACGCCGCCAAGACTCTTCGCCACCTGAATCCCACCCGCTCATTCTGTTCCACTAGACCGAAGCATGCCGACTTTACGCACGCGGTCATCGGCGCCGGCGCCGTTGGTCTTGCAATCGCGAGGAGACTGCAGCAAGTCAATGGAGCACAAGTGGTGTTGATAGAGAAGCATGGCATAATCGGCAGCGAGACGAGCAGCCGCAATTCTGAGGTCTGCCCCTAGCAGCCTCCCATATAAACCCCACAGCACTCTTCTAAATGCCTGTACAGGTCATCCACGGCGGTCTCTACTACGGCCACGACACCTTGAAGACACGATTATGTATCGACGGGAAAAACATGCTCTACGACTATTGCGCCCGCAACCAAATCCCCCATATGAACTGTGGCAAATGGGTGGTAGCGCAAGACGACGGACAAATGGCCGCTCTCCAGAAAGTCCATGACTTCTCACAAAGCATCGGGATCCCGATCCATTTCATCTCGAAAGAAGAAGCGAAGCGCAGAGAACCTGATGTCCGTGCCGAGGCCGGCGTGCTCGAGAGTCCAACGACGGGGATTGTGGACTCGCATTCTTTCATGCAGTTCATGCACAAGGAATTCGAGGAACTCGGTGGCACAACGGCGCTCGCGAGCCCGGTTACTAAAATCCTGCCGCCTTCGTCTGAGACGGCGGAATGGCGAATCTGGACAGCGCCGCCTGGGAGCACAGAGCCTGTCCCAGCTTCTCCTACGGCGCAGACGCCGGAGCAGGAGGGTGATGAGGGTTTCATTACCGCTGAGACTATGATCAATAGTGCAGGATTGTATGCGTGCGCGATTAATAATATGATCCTCCCGCCCGAGCGGCACAGGACGCCGTATTATGCTAAGGGAACTTATTTCTCTTATGCAAAGTCGCACCCGAAGCCTAGTACGCTCGTCTACCCGGCTCCGATTCCTGGACACGGTGGCTTGGGAACACATCTTACGCTCGACATGGCTGGCCGCGTCCGCTTCGGCCCAGATGTGGAATGGGTCGACTCTCCGAACGATCTGGCGCCGACGGCGGACAGGAAACGTTTCGAGGCTGCTATCCAGGATATCAAGACCTATCTGCCAGGTATCGACGAAGACTCGGTGGCTTTAGACTACGCAGGTATCAGGCCGAAGTTGGGGCAATTGGGCGCTGTGGCAAGTGGAGAAAAAGGGTTCCAGGACTTCTACATCAAGAAAGAGGAGGGATATGATGGGTTTGTCAATTTGCTTGGGATCGAAAGTCCAGGATTGACCAGCAGTTTGGCGATTGGGGAGGAAGTGTGGAGGATTTTGTATCGATGAGATGGTGATGATTGTGTACAGGGATATGACACTGGCATTTCCGGGCTAGAAGGGCCGAATTAGAGCGTCACGGTCATACACGTCAACGCATTTGCATAGGTCGGACACCGCGTTCTTTGCTTCTTGGTGATTCTGGCTACACGGTGGCTCAAGTGCCGCAACGGGTGCGATCAATAAGCCACTTCATCCCCTTCGTCGAATCCTCTGCGACCGAACCGCTACCAATCACACATTCAACCTAGCGACTACGGCTCTCGCCACAGCCTCGTCCCCACACTTTCCGGATCCTTCTCCACCACCACCCAGCCTCAGTTCATCACCCCAACCTCCGCCAGCCCCGCATGATCCAGCCCACACTCTCGCCTCTCTCTCTGGCCCTCCCTCATCGTCTTCTCCTCCTTCACCTCCGCCTCCGTCTCTGCCCGCGCCTTTCCTTTTCGACTGAAAGCCTTCTTGAGCAACTGCGCTGTGGACGAGGTGCTGGAGGTTGTCGTTGTTGATGCAAAGTCGTCGACCCATTTAGTTTCTTGGGTGTTTTGGATTGAGAAGGTGTCGATGTGTTTGTGAGGCCTTGCTGATAGGCAGCATGAGCGTCTAGGAAGGATCTGATGCGGAAGTGGTCGCCCATGATGGTAGATGTCTGTGATTTTTTGCGGTGGCTTTTGGGATGGAAGAGAGGAGAGAGGTGATGCCCTGATGAGGCCCGTGACTTTGATCGTAGTGATGGGAGCTTTTGGGCGACGAAGTAGGAGATGATGCTTATATGCTTTACCGATCTCTACTTCCATTTGCACATGAATGTTCAAGCAGGATCATCTGATGTTTGCCTGCATCACAATATCTGGCCTGTCTCGCTTCGGAGCGCATTTTCAGCCAACGACTCAGACAGCCTAATCAGAGTCGGGAGAAGGCGGTGGCCTGTTCAGGCGTCCAAATTTCTTGCATCAGGTGTAGAAGCTGAGGGAGCTATGTGCTAAGATGAGTCCAACAGGCGGGCTTGCATGCATGACTGATAAGCTGCCGTGTGTGGCGTTCGAAGCTGTGGACAGGGGATGCTGCTGGGAGCTTTTCGTCGTTTCCATACAACTGCATGGGATTCGCATCGACACCAGGCGCTCACTTTAAATAAAATATCGTTGGCCATGTTCGCTGCGTGTCCAATGCGACTCAGCCGCGCACTAGGATATCATCTATTTTGCCTAGTTCCACAAAAGGCCTCCAACTGAGCGGATTCTGCGCGTTACCGCAATCTGATTCTACCAGGAAAGCCAACATTGTAGGCAACGCCTCCAGACACCACGTATTGGCCCTTCTTGACAACCTCGATGTCGAATCTGCGAATGAGCTGAAGAAGCAGCAGCAAGCACACGAAGGCAATTGGACGTACACTGACCTCAGGCAAGACCTTATACATCTCCATATACATCTCCATATACGCAATGTCCTTACCAAGACACACCCGCCGCCTCAAGCTCACGAGTCCTCGTCTCGCTTCCTTGCCACCTTTCCGGAACGAGCTCCTCGACATCGGGGCCATAGAATTCAACGTTGCCGTGAACAACCCAAGGGTTCATCATCACCTCTGTGCCTTCTGGTACGAAGTGGCCGTAGATCACTTTTGCTGCCTTTAGGAACGAGGCTAGCCAGCAGCGTCGGGACCATTGACTGGGAGTGCAGGGAGACAGAATCCGAGTTTAGCCAGTGACGATTCGCGAGGACTGACCCAGGTAAGACGACCCATAACGAGAGTCACAAGTGTCTCTGGTTTGTCGTGAGGATTGGAGTGAAATGGGCAGGCGTGTGGTCTGTGGTCCTCGCCTTGGGTCTTTATGTCTCTGCGTGACTCTTATGTATAGCTTCTTGGCAAGCGCTGCGGCGCTGTGAGCTTTTGCATGATGTGTCCCAACATGCTTGGGCCTGCAATGCCGACTGCACTGGTTCTGCGGCGTATGGTCTTACCATTTGGGCCGGAGCTGACAGGGTGGACACAAGTCTCTGGCGGTGCTATCAACGATCCTGCCGCAGAATACCCCCGGCCCTGCGTGGCCGCCGCAGATCCCTTTAGATTTTGCAAATGCCCTCGCAGCCTGGGACCAACGGGTCTCCATACATGGGCTTGCGTGACTTTGTACGCCGGGCAGACGGTCGCAACACACGTCCAGCCCTGATCGCCTCGGGATAAAGCGCCTTTGCGCAGGGTAACGCGTACGGTAAGCACACGCCGATAGCGAGAGAGGGTTCAGGCATGCCACGTTGTTGGCAGGACAGTAGAGACAAGGCTCTGAAGATTGGAAACTATTGATCTGTTTTGTGATACTGGGTTGGCGCTACCGCGAATCTGGAGAAGACAGGAGGTCGTGCCTGGCCACCACCATCTCGATCGTGTCTCGACCACGCATGATAATGTAAAGATTCGCGCGATGACTAAAGTGGCAATTGCAGATCTTGGTGTTGACTCCGGCAGTAGTCAACCCAGTCAGCAAGCAGTCTCCGCGTCAGCGCAAAGTCAACGCTGTCAGCGAGCAGTCAAGCAGTCAATAGCATGGTCGGTCGGTCAGGCTGTGTCAGCAAGCAGTCAAACCGTCAGCAGGCAGTCAGCTCCGCCAGCGGACAATCACACTGCAAACGAGCCGTCAAGTATATAACAAGCGGTCATTTCTATCGACGAGCAGTGATGCCCATCAACAAGCAGTCAACCCTTCGCCAAGCAGTCAAGGTATTACCAAGCAGTCGATGATCAAGCAGTCAAAACGTTACCAAGCATTCAATTCGTCGACCAGCAGTCAGTCTGTCGGACCAGTGGTCAGTGGATCTCGGCACGTGCGTCAAACATAGTCTTTACCAAGTCATGCAATCGAGCAATGTCTCTGCCTTGGATTAGTGCAAGTGATTCATGTCTTGGGAAGTCAGCCTCGTTGAGATGTGCGCCAAACAGGACACAGGTGAATCCTGAAGGCTTTCCTGGTCGTTCGACATACCATGAGTACATATACCTGTTGTCAAGCCGCAACAACTACTCTTTAGTCTGATTGGGCACCGTCTGACCGAGAACCCGACAGAGATTTCCGATGCTTCTGCTGCTTCAGCGCATACTTGCATGCGGGCACGCAGCTAGCAAAAAGCGGATGCTTCTGCAGCTACAGCACATCCTCATGCATGCACGAGGCCATCATTTGTGTCACAGTGTAGCTCTGCAGTGCAGGGCGGGAACTTCAAAGCCAGCATGCGACCCGAGGGACCACACTGTTCATTTTTGAATAAGGAAGAACGGAAATCTCCTCGCGATGCCTGTCCCGGACGACCAGAGCGACGGAGCCGGCGTAACGAGGTGGTTGAGCAATGATCCTGCGGCAGCCAGAACGAGTGGATCGGTTGATGGGAAGCTGGGAAACGATGACCGGCAAAGGCTGCGCCCCAAAGCGAGTCCGGAGTCAGCATCAAAGCCAAGAAGCACGACGTCTCGAGAGCCCTCGCCCCAGCCACCGCCCTCTCCCTCCCTGACCAAGTCACCGCCGACGATCGCCGCCTCGGAGGTCCACGCCTCTCGATCGCCGTCGGAACCTCATCATTTGACTGTGGCTGCCGCTGAGAGAAAAGAAAGACGCCGGAATTTCGGGCCCGAGGATCTCGTCGGTGTGGGAAGTGTACCGTTAGAAGGAGCGGGCTGGGAAGACGGTAACGTGCGCATGCCTCGGCTCTTTCGGCCTCGTCCGGACGTGCATGTTGACAACTACGATTAGCTCGAAGTGTTGCAGACGAAGGAGATGGAGAAACGATATGGGGGTGGTGAAGAGGACGCGGTGCCAGGAGGCGAGATTCACGAAGACAAGGGAGAGTAGTCATAGACCACTTATATGATTATATCTTCCATGACTGTCGGCGATGTTGTGGTCCCTGTTTACGACAAGGTTGACGCGTCGAAACGCGAGGATGTTGCGCGTTGTTCTCGGCCGAGTCTCGAAATTTGGCTCTGCGGACTGGGCAGTATAGACGTATGAACGCACCTTTGGATCAGCCGATGCTCTTCTGCACCGAAGTGGAAGGATTGGAGGATGTACAGGGAGGATGATGGCTAGCTCGACATTGAACGCCGCCGGCTCGTGGACTTGGCGCACTAGTGTTATATCCTCCTACACATTCTCTCGTCCACCGTAGTTTGCATGGCATTGTCTCATCCGTGGATGGAGGATTCAAAGCGCTATGCTCGATGCTACTCAGAACATGTTCACGGTATGCGCTGTTCTGATGTATACACATCTGTCGCCGAATCCGTAGGCCAAACGTCCTTGGCACACGCTACCATGCCCAAGAACGCCCGCTCAATTGCAGACACAATCAACTACTCCTCATCGGGCATGGGCGCGAACTTGCTCATCTTCCTTAGCTGAAGACCATACTTCATGAACAAGAGCGGTACTGGCAATGCCAGACAAGCCACACCGCCGAGTATGGAACACGCCGGGCCAACACCCAGGTTATGGAACATGGGTCTCGCAGCCAGAGGAAGCCCGGCAGCGAAAAGCGAGCGCAGGAACGTGTTCGCGGAGACTGCGGAGGCGGCGTAGAGCGCGTAAGTGTCGACGAGGAAATTGATGCATTGTTGGAAGATGACGTTGAAGCCGGCGCCAATGAAGAGGGTCGCGACGGTGGGGATGGCCCAGTTGTATTTGTTGTTGGCGGTCCACCTGTATACATACATGCGTCAGCTCAGAGTCGCATTCGAGGACACCGTGTCCATGCTTACCCAAACCAGAACAGTCCGATTACGAACAGAGCGCCGCCGATAAGCATAGGCGGTAACCTTGCCTCTGGAACCGCGCGGCCCTTATTCCTAGCCACAGCACGAGCATAGCGCGGCTGATTCATGAGATTGATGACCATCGCCGCCAACACACCAACAAAGAGGCCCAGGAATGGTAATGTTGAGACGACTGGAGAGAAGCGGTAGGGGTGTGCCAATACGTCCTCTCGACCGTAGACGAAGGGAAAGACCTCAAGAGTCATGTAAAGCAGGGCGTAGACGAACGAGGCATAGATCGCAATGCTGGTGACCATGGGCTCCGTGAAGAACATCTTGAGGGGTCGCGAGACGTGTTTTGTCAGGATGTTGCTGGGGCTGATCTTCGCTTTCTGGTGCGGGTGGTAGTATCGGCTATCGCCAGTTTCCTTCCGCATGCGTTGCGCCTTCTTCTTCAGTAGGACCGGGCCGTAGAGCTCGGGCATCAGAAAGAATGCCATGATGGTGACGGCGGCCACCCATATCGCCTCGATGTACTCCGTCCATCTCCAACCCAGGTGGGGGTTAACCGTAAGAGCTGATCCAATGACTGGTCCGATGGTGGGTCCACCAACGACGCAAACGGCGTAGAATGTTACTGCTACCCCTCTGGCTTTTGGCTCGTACAGATCTCCGAGCGCAGCAGAGACATTGCTGACAGGCGCGCTCCCGAAGACACCCCCGAAGAATCTGGTAATGAACACCGTCGCTGCGTTGTCGCTGACCGCTGTCCCGATACTGAACAGCGCCAGCCCTACCAGAGGCGGCAGCATGCTGATTTTCCGTCCGTACACCTCACTCACAGGCGCCCATAACAGCGGCCCCAAAGCGAAGCCCAGAACGTAGAAGGAGACTGTCAACACGGTGGCTTCCTCGCCGACACCAAACGTCTCTGCAATCGTCGCTTCTGCAGGAGCAATGATACTGGATCCCAGACTGGCGCTCAGTGCCAGCATGCCAAGCTGGAATGTCAAGAAGCTTTTGTATACCGTCGACCAGTTCCTGGGATTCTGTTTGTCGCCTGAGGACCAGTCCACGAGGTAAGGGTCCGGGCCACCAGCGGCGTGCTTCTCGTCACGTTGTTGCGAAGATCCCGAAGATTCGGCATCGCGCTCGCAGTGCGCCGCATCGTCGCTGGCGTTCCGGGAAGATGGAGGCGACGGCGAAGACGACGTGGTAGGGTTCGAGATGTCGGCGGCACGCGGGCCAAGCCCACCGGCCAAGGCCCCGCCAAGCTTCTGTGAAAGCTTGTCCACCGAACGGTCAGATCCTGTTCCTCGTCGTGTTTCATCAGCCATGCCGGCGACCCTTCTTCGGGCTGCTTGTATGCTGGACACACATCGCAGTCATGTTGAAGGAGCAGCAATGACCGTTCCCCTTCTGCGCGCGCAGACTTACGGCTAGAACGGCACTGTAGAGAATGCATCTCGGCGACATTAGCCGGAAAGATCATGACGTACGGTGTACCTACTCCTAGTCATCAGTGCCGGTGGCGATGGCCGCTAGCATGTGGCACATGTCTTGACGCCTTCGATTGCTGTGTGTGGCGGCTGTTGATCACGACATATACGCAAGAGTGCTTCAGCCCAACAAATGAAGGAAGGTCTTTGCAACTACACCCTCCCATCAGGCTCAGTCGCAAATTTGGCTAATCCAAGCACCATAACTGATATGGCTGGTGCAGCCGTGTTCCAGCCGTTGGCAAGCAAAGGCAACCACTTTGACCAATCTGGCGATCGTCTGTACCTGGCCAACTTTGACACCATCGGCGCTCCGTACGGAGATACCGCTGTAGGCAATTTACCGTACGCAGCAGACGAGTGTGCTTTGTGGAGGTGCGTACAGGTCTACAACACTTCGCTAGTATCTACTGGGCAGCAGCAGCATGTGGTGGCGATGCATGATAGCTTCCACACCAATATCACCGTTGACTACCCCGCCACTGATAGCTTCCAATTCCCGCAATATGACTATCTCCGCAATATGACTTGCCGGGCGAGCCAGCGAATGGCACCAACTGGAATGGCACTGGCGATGCTCAATCCTGGATCGAGAATCTTGCATTGAGCATGACCAATGTCGCCCGCTCGAACAGGGCGTCAGCAAATTCCACACCCGCTCGATCGATCTACGACGGTACTGCTTATGAGCTTGGAGTCAGAGTGCGACGGACATGGCTCCCGTTGCCTGCGGCACTGGTAGCGATGTCGATCCTGCAACTGGCCATCGTCTTGATCCGGACAGCTCGGAGCCCAGTCCAGGCGTGGAAAAGCAATCCGTTGACACTGCTTCTGCTAAGTCTGGATCGCGAGCTCGACGACGTAGGGTTGGCTCAAATGGACAACCATGGAGGCGTTGAGGAGGCGGTCGGGCATGAGAAAGTCAGACTGCAACGCACAGATGATGGTTACTGGCAATTGCGAAGCTGCCGAAGCACAGGAATGCCAAAGGACAATTCTTGATTTGGCGCAAGACGATAGTTTGGACTCCCGCGGTTTGTTGCCTGTCGCTTTCCTCTGCAATTCCCTTCAGAGGACAGGCAACTCCAGAATCCGTGCTTTTTCGTGCCATTAGGCAACTTTGAGCGACCAAGGCCGTGGACAAGAACCAATGGGACTTGCATGAGGACACACAACAGTGCTGCAGTCCGCCTTCAGTACAAAACCGGCCAAGATTCCTCTATTTTCTGTGCCATGTGGCCGAACGTGGCAACCAAAAATCAATGTCGTCCCTTGACATTGCGCCCACGGAGTCGCGGAGTCGGTCAGTTAAAGCAGCTTGACTAAATGTTGAGCCGATTTCCCTGTATGGGACAGCATGCCCTATCTGCAACGTGGGTGCATTACCGGTCGGTATGCGTCGACCTGTTCGATCGAAGATGGCCCTTGACCGAGATCCCAGAGTGATTCATCGAACATCACAGCGGCCTATACTGTGCTACCTTGATTGTATCGCCGTGTTGAGTGTCGTTCTCGCACCAAATAACGTTCTAAGGCTGGGATCGAAGATCGAGACGGACATCAGAGCAGACCAGATCACCTTGCATTCCGAATAGAAACTATGCGTGTGAAAGGCTCGTACAAGTGTCCAGCAGTGATTGTGCATGAGACAGAGCGAGGCGACACGCGTAGCTTTCTCTACGAAGCTAGTTCCAATGCTGCAAGTCGACCGCTCGCGCTCCTCCCGCCTGCTTCCTTTCCATCACACTTCTGCGTTACGCCTTCTGATTGGAGCACTACCCATTCAGCTCTCCTGAAACCTAGCTGCAAGCAATGGTCAGCCTCTCGGTGACCGATTCGAGCACATGGCACGGGCTGTGGCGGCTATAGCGGGCTCGCGAGACAACAAGGCACGAGCAGCAACGAAATAACGACATGCGAAGCTCCGGCGTATCAGCTTTGACTGGCAATCCCTTGCAGTATTGACGAACTCCCACAGATAAGCAGCTCCCAAAGGCTCGCAAACGGGCTTGTCAAAGCATTGACGGCGTTCTCGGAATTGCCGTCTGTCGCCGCTGCGAGGTACATGACAACCCCGACGCTACTTGTGCCACTTGCTTGCCACGACTCACGCAAGAGAGTCAGGATCGCATTTGGTCTCTTGGCCCACACACACAGCGAGGTAACAGCCTTACGACTCTGTGACTATGACTGTGACCGAAGGCTGATGACACTAGATGCTAGGGCACCATCAGAAAGTATGAAGCTAGCAATTCTTGGAGCGCTCTTGGCGTACTCTGGCACCATGTCCGCGGAGGACCGGCCGTTTCCCACCTGCCCGGGGGAAAAATGCACCCAAAACACAACCCAATGCAAAAGAGAGCCAGAGCCAGCACACTGCCACCGGAAATGGGTCAGCATGGATCGGACTCACAGGACCAAAGATCTGGCTTACAAGAACGGGGAAACAACGCTCGAGATTTACGACAACAACGTCCTCTACATGTTCTGCAAGAACAGCAGATGCATTCGAGATTCGCACTGCCGACTTTCCCTCACATGGCGCGACGCAGCCGACCAGGGGAAGAACGGGGACTACGTGATCCCACATTACCAAGGCTGCTGCGAGCTGCCACCGGGTTTCATCGAGAGCGGCGAGCTTTACGTGCTTGGTTGCTGAAGTCATCAAGGCCCTCGTCAGTGTCCTGTCAGACACGACCCCGGCGTCCAGGAGTCGCCTCGGTGGGAGCCCTGTCACACGATGGGTCTGCTGCGAAGACTGGTGCTGCAACCAAGCATCCGGACAAGAAGTGCATGTGCTGCGTCGTACCTTGGGCCGTCTGTCGGGGACCGTGGGGAGGCGCACTCACGTCATCAGGCTGTATCTAGATGCGCCTTGCTGAGGCCGACCTCTTCCGTGATACTCAATGCGCGACGGGCTGGCTTGGTAGGCACGGCCCAGGCTTCGAGGGGTGTATCCTGATGCTTTTCCCATACATACTTCCTAGAGGGATTCTCACCGACCGTGACGTCGCTCTTCGACACCGTCTCCCATGTTATGAGCTGATCAGCCCGGAGCAGTGGATTTCACAGACGTTTCTTTTGCACAAGGCACAACCATGTAGCGTTGAAACACTCTCTGCATCTGATCTCCGGTCTCCAAGAGCCCGTTGACTGCTCATTGGCACGATTGACTGCTTATGAATACGGTTGCCTGCGGATCAACACCATTGCCTGCTTATTAATACGATTGCCTGCCTGTTCAATGCCAACAGGGTCGACTGCCTTATTGATATAGTTGATTGCTTGCTGGCATGGTGGATGCCTGACGACGTTGATGCCTGACGACGTTGTTGGCTGCTTAGTTACATGGATGACACCTCATTGACGCTTGCTGGACTGCACGATACGTGGCCTCGCGCCGTGGCAGGTCGCCGAGCTGGTCAGCGAGAGGTCCAACACTGCTGATCTGGCGTCGTGCGGCGACGATCACGAAAAGAGGTGACACGCCTCGCTTCAGATTGTGCCAGGACACGGGAGAGGGGCTCGTAGGTTCCGAGCAGCGCGGACAAGCTCAAGGGCCTTTGACCGACAGCGCAGAGGCGACTCCACGGCTCCAACTCACCCATCCAACACCCTCAACATCTCCTCCACCCTCCGAATCTTCTCCCTCACCTTCCCCCTCTGTCTACCCCTCTCCATCTCCACCTCGTCGATCCTCTCCCATTCCCTCCAACTCACCCACCGAATCCCCCTCTCCTCGACCACCCTCCTCACCTCCTTCCAACCTCCCTTCCCACCATCCGCATTCTCCTCCGCAATAAACTTCGTTCCATCCTCCCAATCCCTCGCCACAACATCCGCCGTCGTGAACGCATCATCAAGCGTACTCGCAATCACGCCCGTCGGACCTCGCTTCACCCACCCCGCACAGTACATACCTGGGACATGCTTGGCGGTCAATGGGCCGGCGGGTCCGTCGAGGGGAGAGAGGATGCGGCCCCAGCGGTCGTTGGGGATGATGCCAAGGTTTCTGTCGAAGGGGACGCCGATTTCTTGCATGCCTTCTAATGCAGTGCTCTGGTAGCCGACTGAGCGGAAGGCGAGACCGGTGCGCACGAGAGTTTTGGTGGATGCTTGTGCGGGCTGGACCTTGAGAGCGCGGATGGCGTTCAGGTCGGCTTGCGGGTCGCCGGTGAGGAGGGATGAGACGGGCTGTTTGTAGGCCGTTTGCTCGAATCCGACGGCCTCTAAAGATTTACCTCTTGAGGAGAGGAAGGCGGCGGGTGAGCGCAGGTAGCCGAGCTGCCACGCCTTCTGACTCTGGTCGAGCGGTGTCATCGAGCCTTTCTCCAGGAGCTCTGCTATCCGCTTCAGTTGTCTTGGCAGCTTCTCGCGCTCCACACCCATCAAATCGTCCCAGGGTTCCGGCGGCGGCTTGAAGCCGAGACCGCGCATGTGCATCAGTTCTCGCAGCTCTTTGATGGTGTAGGGTGCCTGCAGCGGGCCTCTCCTCCCGATGACCTTGACCTCGCGTATGCTGCTCTTGCTCAACGCCTCCACTGCTGCTTCGGAGATGTCGGTCTTGCGCAGCTCATCGAGAGGCGCGACCAGGATTCGCGTCACGTCCAATGCCACGTTGCCCTGCCCAACCACGACTGCCCTGTCTCCCGCTGTCAGACGTGGATCCAGGTCTGCGTGCTCCGGCAGCCCATTGTACCATCCCACGAACGCTCGTGCCGAGACCACCCCGTCCAGATGCTCGCCTGGTATTCCCAGCTCCTTATCTTTGCTGGCCCCATACGCGAAGATGACGGCGTCGTAGTGAGGGACTAGGCTCTTCAATGGTAATGCACCATGTCCGTTCCCAACCGGCACGTTGCCCACGAAATTGAAGTCGGGGTGTTTCGCCACGTCGACCAGCGTTTCCGAGCATCTCTACTGCAGCCTCTGAGCATCAGTCTGGCCGCCGAGTGAATGCAATGCGGGGGGTGGTTGTCCCACCTTCACCTCCGGATGATCAGGAGCAACTCCATATCGCGCCAAGCCATACGGCACCGGGAGCTGCTCATACATATCTATCCGCGCATCGGCCAATTTCTTCTGCAATCGATACGCGCTGTAGAAGCCCGCCGGGCCCGAGCCGATGACGGCCACGTGAATCGGACGGTGGCGCGTGGCGTTGGTGCGGTAGCCTCGTCGGACTGCACACCGCCGGCACTCGCGACCCCGCGGCGGCGCCCACTTCCACGCCTGCATGCCTCGGGTCGGCGACATGGATGACGGACAGGAAGCATTGAAGATTCGCGGCGACCTGCGACCTCGGAGTAGATGCACCGACGGGATGTCAATCAGCAGTCACGTGTGTCAGAAACATCCGTCTCAGGCTTTGACATCATCTCTCGCTTCTGACATCTCCATCATCCATTGGACTGGACTACCTTGAAAATTGCAGTTGCCAAGTCGGAGCACAGCCCGAGCCGAGCCGTGCCAAAGTACCATGGGACATTGGTGTCTGGGTAAGAACGAGTCTCGACGGCAAGCGGTGGAGTCATGGAGTCCCACCTCACCACACCTCACCATTGTCCATCTGTGAGAAGGTTGTGAGAAATTGGCCGAGAACATCCCTCTTGTAGCGTTGGTCGGTAGAACAGTCAGACGGTACACTTTGCTGCGCGAAAGCGCCTGTATTCCATGCTCCCATATATACGTACTGTCGACCGAGCAGACCTCCTCGTACCCAACGCCATCTCCGCTCATTCGTCGGAGCACTCGTGCAGCTAGCTATACCTTACCAATTTACAGTCGGACCCGCCATCAAACATGGAGCCATCCTCCTCTGTCGGCCTCGCCCCCTCCCTCACGCGTGAACCTCACCGCCCACCCCTCCAGCCCCTCCCCTCCTCCACAACCTTCCCACTAACCTCCCTCCGTGCCCTCATCCCGAATGCACCTCTCCCCCCAACCCCCTCCTGCACATACAACACGCTCTCATCCGCAAAATCCGCTCCCGTCCGGCTCACCACCCTTGCATTCTTCTCCGGACTCGGCGTCCTGCTCGGCCCCGGACTCGGCGGGAGCCCATATCCGCACGGCCCACCGACCCTTTCTCCGTCCACAGCCGCGAAATCATGCCGACTGATCTGCTGCGGCCGTGGCGCCGGCGAGCGGGACTGATTGCGGATGCCTGCGGATGCGGCGACGAGGTCGCCATAGTATCTGCCCTTGGGCGTGTATTGGTGGGTGGTGTTGAGCGAGGGCGCGGACTCAGAGTAGACGGATGAGGAGAGCGTCTTGGACGTTGCGATGCTCTCGCTTCTCGTGACGCCTTTCGCGTTTTTGAGGGTCATGCCGTCGTCTTCGGGCTCGAGGAGAGGAGGGGTGGGTGGATGCATGCCCAGGGGTCTTGGGACAAGATGTTGGTCGTGCTGCTGGACGGCTGCAGTTTCGAAGGAGTCGTGGCGGTCGTGTGTAGGGACAGACGCATAGCCGGCATGCTTGCTGTTGCGGAGTCTTGACGGCTGGGAGGCACCAAGATCTGCGGAGGTGTCGTCTTCGAGCACGAACCAGTTGTCGGTCAGTAGTTGCTGTTTCTGCTCCCGATGGACATTCTCGGCTGTCAAGGCCGCGTTGTGGGCCGCCGCCGCAGGTGAGGAAGTTCGTGCAGTGAGGTAAGAGGCAGGACGCGGCGAGTCGAAGCGCTCGACACTCTCGTGTGCAGAACGCGGGCGTTCAAATTCGGGAGAACCAGTCGAGTCCATGACAGAGACGTTGTTCTGCTTCGTCGGCGTGGTAGGAGCATTACCTTGAGTGCAAGGATTGCATTTGTCTGTCATCATGCTCACGCGCTTGGTCGCGCTGCTGTTACGCTCACCTCGTGGACGAACATCAAGCTTTCCGTCCGGACGAAGAATATATCGGCTGTTTGGATTAGTGATGGCATCGCGGTAAAGATCTTGTTGACCCTCATACTGATTTCTCGACCAGCGTGCTGTCTCCGGATTATGCGGCGAGAACGCGAGAGAAGTCTTGGATCCGTTTCTCGAGTGTCCGAATGGTATTCGAGGTATTTCTTCCGCATTGATGTCGTGCTTGGCCATCGACACGCGGGAGCCGTTGAGTGTGCTCCCTGAGACATGTGCCAGCCGCTGCTTTTCTTTCTCACTGAGCTGCTCGTTGATGACTGATGCGTCGGAATTCTTGTACTTGTGCTTCAAAACATGACGGCTGGTGAGATTATCTTCCAGCGGGTTCATGTCTGGAGGCAGGCACGCGATCTTGCGGAAGATTATGGCCAGGTACAAGTCAAAGCCAGTGGTCAGCAAGTGCAGTCCGGCCATTGCAGCTGCTGCGAATGCTGTGATTGCGAGCAAGAGGTCTGTGCCTGCTTGACTCGAGAAGAAGGATGTGAACCTCCAGTTTCCCTCGACCTCATCGCCATCGGCTTTGTATCGAGGGACGTCCAGTTGACGGTTTGAGTTGACAGCCAGAGTGATGTAGACGTAGAGTGGGATGAGGGCCACGTCCATGATCAAGGCGAAGGCATGGTAGCTTGCTGCTGAGCCAGGGGGCCGGGATCTGGCGGGGCGAACGAGGTGGTAGATTGCGTAGAGCGTAATGAGCATGTCCCATGTTTGCTGCGATAACGTCAAATTAGCTTTGAGGTTCAAGAGTCAGGGCGGAAGCGCACGCACCGGTATACGCAGTAAGTATGTCTCCGCTCCACTCGTCCCCTTTATACAGATCGCACAAACCAACAACCCAATCGTCCCAATCTCCTGCAGGATCCTGAACCCGAATGTAACCCAACGCACGGTCACTACCGCTTTCTTTGTGCTCGGTGACAGGGCCTTATGGTCAGTCTGATTGCCGGCGACGACGACATAGCTGTCGGGATGCTGATTGAAATTGATCAACGGGCCCTCCCTTTTCGTCGCATTGCCAGTATTCGCCGAGATCTGCGAGAGCCGAGCATAGGACGCCTGCGTCACGGCCCTTGGATTGAAGTCGCTGTATGGGTATGCGACCCCTCGTCGTGGTGGTGGATCGTAGATATATGGCTCGCTGGAGCCGCCCATCGTGGGAGTACGAAAGACAGATGAACCGCTCAGCTGGAACGCAATGATCTGGATGCTGGAGGAGAAGCAAAGAGCTCGACCGAAATGGCGACCAAGAATGTACCGTGCTGGAAGATGTGGTTGGTACTCGAGTGATGAGTCGCAGGGATACCATTGTTTGGTTGTGGCCCAAGCTGGTTGCTATGCAGACGATAAGCCCTTATCGCCGGGCCGAGACGCGGATTTTGACGCGCTTGACTGCTAGTTGACTTTGGATCGAGTTGATCATTGACTGCTAGTTGACTTTGATGATCCGATTGACTTCTGGTTGACGCGGGTGATTTGGTTGACTGCTAGTCGACGTTTTTGACACGATTGACTGCTTCTTGACATGGCTCATAGCATTTTGACGTCGTTTCGTTGATGCTTGCTGACCTGAAAGCTCCACTCACTCTATGCTGGAGGAAGACGACTAGTCACAAGCACCCATCCCACCGATTTGGGGCCAACCACGGACCCTACATCGTCCTCTGGTGTCATCACTGTCGTCGGGCGAGCAATTCCGAATGGCAGTCACTTGATCTTTTGCTGTGGCCTGTGATAACAGCGCATTCACTCCACCGCTGGCGAGAGTTTCTCGCGACTACTCAACGACCACTCCGAATCCATGCCTTGGCAGATGAGGACTGGGAGGGTGTCTGTCCGGTGCCAACCCGGTCCACTGTGAAGATGGTAATGGCCAAAAGCTTTTGCTGCCGCGGCACACTTGCGGCAATGATTGATGCCACCCGCATCATGTTGACTTGGCTGAAACGAGCTGATTTGCTGATGACACAATTGACTGCAAGAGATATGAGTCAACCAGTTGGTGTTATGCTTGAATGCTCGGCAGCTTGATGAGATATTTTGATCGACTGTTTACAGGAATGGTCACTGACATCGGTTAAGCCGTCGCAGCACGGATAGAAAAGATGTAACGCGACGCATGTAAGCAAACGTCCAGCCGGCTGGGTCCGAACCTGTACGGGACAATTCTAGTCACGTTAGCAGGTCAAGTCTACTGGCCAGAACGCAGACCCGGAGCCTCATCGAATGCGAAGTGCGGCGAAGTTCCTCAGTAGCCACGGCCGAACTTAGCTGTGTCTAATTATTGGTCTGCTGTCTGCTGACTCTACCCGTGGCAGATGGCGAACCACTCCCCAGATCTGTTTCCCTCAACTTCAACTACACATATCAGTCTGCAACTGATCTGTGCCGCCGTCTACCATGAAACAATGGCGGCGTAGGCCCATTGTCGGCTGGCGTCAAGCCATTGTTCAGTGGCTTGAACCCACTGTGCGCTATCGACCGCCGCAACCATCGGTCGAACCTCACTTCGGCGGAATTCACGACTAGCCAGCCGCCGGAGTGATATTCCACTGAGTGTATGCGGGGGTGGCACATATGTGCGAGCGATTGCTGGCACACTGACGATACCAACCTCGCCAAGACATCTGCTCAGGCTGGGCACTGCAGCCTCCACATGGTTGACTTGGGAGAAAATTCCAGGGCATGTGGGGGTCTAGTCCGCTACAAAATCCACACGAACAAGCTTCGTACATAGGGCAGATATCATAATCAGCAACTAAGCTGATTCTCTGCCGCCGCGCCTCTATGGTATTCTATTCGATCCTCGATCTCAACCCCGCCAAAAGGTGACGACAAGTGGTGAGTTCTATTGTCTCGAAGGCCTGGAGCTACCATATTATGGTGGCAGCCAAGGCCATTGTATTCCCGAATAAAGTCCCTCCTAGTTCCCAGGTGAAGCGGCAAAGGCTCGTCGATGGGAGCAGCGAACATAGCTCTGATGATGCCAGATCAAAGATGAATGGACGAGCCGTTGCGAGAATGCCACACTGCTATGGCCACACGAGCAATGATACTCTCAGTCAAGTAGTCGATCGCCCAACTCAGACACTTCATATGCTTTCGACATCTTCTTATCATTGCCCAATTTGGCGCTGGTCATTACGAGGCACGAGGGACACCACGGCGAGCGCAGTGTGCGAGGCAACACGATTGAGTACTAGATCATCCGATTGACAACAGGCCACGCCAAAGTTTGTGACCTCCATGTGTTTGCATGTGGAAGCCCCGCTGGCTAGGAAGATTGAAGACATTGACCGCTGCCGTGTCCGAACCACAGCGTGCCGGACGGGGATGATGATTTGCAGATGATAGCCTAAACGGGATGTGGTGTAAGGTCCTGCTAGCTCAAGAACCCACTAGTGTTGTTCGACAGCGACACGGCGAATGTCAGGAATCGGTAGCATAGAGTTGGGACTCGGGAGGAGTTGAGTCGCAACCTGGGTTGGCAAGCCTGCAGGGCGCACTTCGTGATTGTGATTTGGACCATGCAGAATCGTGATTAGAACCTTCAGAAGCCCGATATGGCCAGTCAGAGCCCACTCGGTAGGGCAACAGAGAGCTGCCTGTAAGATACCCATCAGCACGTGTGGCCGAAAGCGGGTCCATGCAGGGAGGGGCTTGCCACGGATTGGTACACCATCTTGAGGCCGATGTGGCTCGACAACGTGGCGAATTGCCGGTCTCAGTCGGAAGGGGAACAGGCTGAGCTGTCCGAGTCCGTCCATGCTTCCTACTATGCCTGAGGGGCGATCATCGATTCGACGTGTGCGTAAAGGAGCAGATGGCTACCTGCATTAACGTGCAGTTCTCGAGATTCTGCAGGTGCAGCAGCTGCAGTAGTAAGAGCGTACCTGCATCGACAGGGCAGAGGCGCAGTCACTATCGCCTTGTCCATCATGCAAACAGTACGAATCCAAGCAGATGTCATGCAGGAGGTGCGTGAATGTAAGTACATTTTTGGCTAGCGGCCCGCGGCGGACCCTTGCTCCGAGAAATTGGCAACTTCAAGTGCAGCACATCAGCCTTGTCTTCGCCCGGCGCCATGGACAGAGTCTGTACCTCTTCCGCTCTCACCATCGAGAGCAAAACTTACCGGGAATGTCTAGTATCCGCTGCGTAGAGAATGGCGATGGCGCCGGGCTGCATGAGCCAGCGTATGCGGCGACAGCGACAGCCAGACGCGTGGTGCTGACAAAGGCCGCCTTCGTGATGTTCCAAGGTAACACGAACACCCCATGGTGGCAGCAAGAGGCTTGCCGGATCATACAACTCGTAACGGAGTGTTGTCGATGACCTTTGAATTCACATACTGATGTGGGCTGTGAGGATAGGGCCGAAGCCTCAGGCAGCTTGGCATGACGGGACGAGAACCGAGCATGCGTCCCGTGTCAACAGGAGGCGATGATCAGTAGGACCTCTGACCTTCCGGCCACGCCCCCAAATCAGCCTGCTCGATTCTGCCTTGACACCTGCGTTAGCTCGCGGACCTCCTGCGAGAGATGAGTGCCTACATAGCTCTGGGGCACCGGGCTGGGCCTTTCCAAGGTCTCCAACAGCGAAATATGCCCACATAGGTGATTGTCTATTCTGCATTGACAGTCTGGATCGCAACGGTTTCCATCCGTGATGAGGAGACCGTAGGGTTTCAACAACGGCAAGGCGAAGGCTCCGTGATGCTTTCTGGGAACCATACTCTGTTTGCTCCACATGGCTGGTATTGGCGATCCTGCTCATCTCGAAATGTCTGTCCCCGATCTCGAGCGTGATGGTTGGTATAAGACCTGCCCTCCGGTTCACAGTGAGGACTTCCTCAGCTTACGCCATTAGCTTCTTGACCGGCGACCAGCGCCTTGGTCTATCGTTTGTAATAACACCTTCGTTTTCCGGACAACATCATGCGTTTATTTTCCAAGGCGGTGCCATTGGCATTTGCGGCCTTGGGCGCTGCAGTGCCCCTGGCCGCGCCGGCCGTCATTGGCGTCTCCGTGAGCGACGCACTCACTCTCTCAGTATCCCTCCTCCTCGGGGGAAGTTCCTCGAGATCCACCTCAACTGGCACTTCGCTTGGTACCTCAACTAGATCATCATCGTCATCGACATCCGCAGCAGCGAATTTACTCACCACAGTTACTGGAGTCATCGGCGGCACTAGCACAACGACTTTGACTGGAATCTTGCAGACCGCAACGACTGTGCTTCCCACGGTGGTATCGGATGTTACGAGCGTTGTTGGCACCAACACTGTCGTTTCTGCGACTACTTTGGCCGGAGTAACGTCTACAGTTACGTCCCTGGTATCAGCGGGCAGCGGAGTAATCAGCAGCGTGACAACTGATGCGTCTGGAGTTGTTTCTACTGCGTCGAGCACTCTGGTTGGCGCGATCAGCGCAACTACCATTACTAGTGGCGGAGTCACTTCGACAAAATCCGGCGTAGCTTTGACGGTCGTCAGCGACGTGTCGGGAGTCCTGGCCACTGCTGTCACGCTCGTATCAGAAGTCACTAGCACGTCCGCCGCGATTGGTGACATTGTCAGCGTCGCCACTTCCGACTTGAGTAGTGTAATATCCGGAGTATCTTCAACTCTTAGCAGCATCTTGCTCGGAGCCACCTCGCTCGCCAGCGTCGACACGAGCCTGAGCTCTGACCTGCTTTCGGCAACGTCAATCCTCAGCAGCGACATTTCAGCGGTCCAAAGCACCTTGACTAGCCAGCTGAGCGCAGCCACTTCGTCCATAAGTAGCCTCGTCAGTCAGCTCTCGACAGCTGCCCCTGGACTTGCCACGAGCATTAGCGCCGAGATCTCTTCCATCCAGGCGAGCGTGAGCAGTGAGATCAGCTTAGCAACCTCGGTCATTGCGAGTGATGTCTCGTCGGTAGTGTCAATCGTCAGCTCAGATCTGAGCTCAGCCGTATCCGCCGCAGGTGGAAGCTCACTCACCACACTCCTTACGACAGACGCTTCTGGAGTCCTCTCAACAGCGACAGTCTTGGCAAGCGACGCACTTACAAGCGTGGCGTCTGCCGCGCTTTCCAGCGAAGTCAGTCTGCTTTCTTCAGCATTGTCGAGCGTCCTGGCAGAGGAGAGTAGTGCTGCCGTGGCTGGAGACACATCTTTGCTCGCTCCCTTGACTACAGCTGCAGCAACGCTCAGCAGTATCCTCAGCGAGGCCACGAGTGAGGTTGCGGCCGTTTCCTCGACATTGTCAAGTGTTTTGTCTGCAGAGACTAGTGCTCTTTCCGCCGGGGACACTTCTTTGCTGGCCTCCCTGACCTCGCAGGCGGGTTCCCTATCGTCCATCCTTTCCAGCGATGTCAGCGGGATCGTCTCGGTGGTCACTAGTATCTTGGGCGCTGCAACGAGCGGTGCGACTGCAATCGACCAGACAAGCCTGGTCGGGTCTTTGACTTCGGATGCAGGAAGTCTTTCCAGCCAATTGGTCAGTGAGATCAGTGGAATATCGTCGACTTTGACCAGCGTTCTGGCAGCCGAGACTTCCGCAGTTTCACTCGGCGAGACCTCCCTGGTGGCATCTCTATCATCGGTAGCAGCTTCGCTATCTACAATCCTCTCAAGCGACGTGGGTGCCGTTTCCTCGACCATTAGCAGCGTTCTGGCCGAGGCGTCCAGTGTGGCAGCTGGCGAAGAGCCAAGCGTGGTCGCGAGTTTGACGTCTCAATTGATCAGTGAGGTCTCGGCGATCTCATCGACCTTAACCAGCGTCCTAGCAGCGGAGAGTAGTGCCCTGTCAGTTGGAGATACGTCCCTTGTGGCATCTCTGACATCGGAGGCAGCTTCGTTATCGTCTATAATCTCGAGCGACCTGAGTGGGATCGCCTCGGTCACGAGTGCGGCTGCTGCCAATCCATCAAGCCTTCTTGGATCTCTAAGCTCGGACGCCGCGAGCCTGACCAGTGCACTATCAACCGATATTGCCTCGGCCTCGGCCTCTTTGACGAGCATCATCGGCGCTGAGAGTAGTGCGATTGTTGCTGGCCAGACCAGCTTAGTCGGTTCGTTGAGCTCAGATGCTCAAAGCCTTTCATCCCTCCTCGCAAGCGAGACGAGTGGTATTGCTTCATCACTTGCTTCAATTAGCGCCTTGGAGTCGAGCATTGTGGCATCTGATACGATCAACACACTGAGCGGGGCTGTTTCGGGTGGCTTGGCCGCCGCCAGCTCGTCGATCGAATCACTTGCGAGCAGCGACCTAGCCAGCATAACATCTTCACTGGGCTCCGCGGTCGGCAGTGGCGTGGCCAGCTCGATCATCTCCAGCATCGTCAGTTCCGAACTATCGGTTTTGAGCTCAAATATTGCTTCGGCGACCTCCACGTTACCCTCTATTGGAAGTAGTGACGTGGCTGCGCTTTCAACCATCATCAGCTCAGATCTGTCTGCAGCCAGTACAGCCATTGGATCTGAGATCAGCAGCTTGCTCTCGACGGTTCTCACCACAGACGCATCTGGCATTCTTTCGACAGCCACGGTATTGGCAAGCGGTGCACTTTCAAGTGGAGTGGGTGCCGGAATTGGTAGCTTGACTTCTGCAAGCGAAGTCAGTCTGCTTTCTTCGGCCTTGTCCAGCATTCTCGCAGCCGAGACCAGTGCCGCTGGAGTTGGCGAGACCAGTCTGCTCGCATCTTTGAGCTCAGATGCTCTGAGCCTGTCCTCCCTGCTTCCAAGCAATGTTGCGAGCATCACATCACAAATTTCCAGCGATCTCGCTGCCGCTACTAGCGCCGCAATAGCAGGAGAGTCTAGTCTGGCTGCTTCGTTGAGCTCAGATGCTCTGAGCCTGTCCTCACTGATTACTTCAGATGCCCTGGGCCTGTCGTCGCTCGTTCCAAGCAATATTGAGAGCATCACATCACAGATTACCAGCGATCTCGCTGCCGCTACTAGCGCCGCAATAGCAGGAGAGTCTAGTCTGGCTGCTTCGTTGAGCTCAGATGCTCTGAGCCTGTCCTCACTGATTACTTCAGATGCCCTGGGCCTGTCGTCGCT